>JAQIYI010000314.1:0-21540 GCA_034700265.1 Polyzonium germanicum
GCATGCATAGGCACTGTCCTTCAATAAAATACAAATAAATTACAGGGTGTTCCAGAAAGTTTTGGTATGCATATATTCTAAAAAATAAATTTAGAAGGGCGGCCAATACATTTTCATTCGTTTAAAATGATTTCTTTACATTTAATTAAACTGCACATTGGGTCAAATTGAATGGCTTAAATTGTAATCGTTATGAAATTTAAAGATATAGGCTACGTATACAGTACGGTATATGCCAATAACATTTCTCAATAATGTAAATTACATGACAATACCATAGCTAATCAAATACCGGTACATTTCTTTTAGCATGTAAATAACAATGTATATATTCATACTATGAAGTTATATATCCTAGCTGCCTACTATATAACTTCATAGTATGAAGTTCATACAGTAGGCTAGTCCTTTATGCAAGTGAAATTACTGCTGGCATGTTTTGTCCCTTATGCAAAGGCAATCACTGCTGGCATGTTTTTATGCCTTAATCGCTCGCGTCAGAACTTGAAATTCATCTGAGAAGAGTGCCTGTCATAGACAGGCTTACAGAGTATAGTGCTAAATATAAGCTAGGCTTGGCCTACTGAAATCGTACGCCATACATGTATATATGCTTAGCTGCATGTATGCAAAAACTGGTACAAGTAGGGCCTACGTATGTACGTAGACGAATAACACGATACACTAAGGTGTATTTACCTTGGTTGCGTGTTTAATTTTTTCGGAATAGATTTATTCTGCACTTGCAGAATAGATTTGACAGGTAGGTCAATCATTATATTCTGCAACATGTGCACTTTGTGCAGGCGGGCTTAAAACATGCGGTATTCAAATGGTATAGGCCTAACAGCTATGACTAATTGACTGCATCTTGAGAATCACTTTGACGTCAAAACACACGTATAGGCCTAGGCTACAATGTCATCACTGTATAAATAACATTTAATGCGGTACCTGGTATGGCTTAATACATCACTGTATCAATAACATTAATAAGGTACCTGGTATGGTAATTAATACATGCACCGATGCAGTCTGGATGAAACTAATGGTTTAAACCATTGATAAATGCAATTCTTCTTGTTGACAGCTCATCGGTCGTGAAATTCTACAGGCTTAATCGTATTTTAAATGCATCGTTGTACATACAGTATATGGCTAATTCGTAAAATCGATAATAATAAGTAAATCACTAACCATTCAATGAGACACTTGAGAATTAAAGAACACCTTGAACACACACCTGTCCAATAAGTATACCTGTCATCTGGGTTCTTCTTCTATCCTTCTATGATGTTTGTCGGATTTATCGCATTTACAACTGGATACATCCTCGCAACACTTCTAGACAAATGGAAAATTCCGAATTACGAATGGAACTCTAAGGAACTCAAATATTTAGGAGATGGGCACTTGGTAATCGAACCTACGACTCTCCATTCCACACACTTGAGCGTGTTGTCGGGATGACGGCGCTCTACCGCGCCCAGCCACACCACAAGTTTACTACTTTGTTGGATGCCAAGTTCGAATCCTGGTGGTTGCTGCCAAGTTTTCAACAATATAAAAAGGTTGTTTTTACTCTTTTATTCTTAAACTACTTTTAATTACATTTGTATCTGCTTAGATTCATAGATTCTCTCGTTGATTGTTTATTATTCCTATATCTGGCACGTCACATGGGTTACGTCATGATGTCATGACGTCATTGCGCATCGATGAAAACAAAATGGCGGGTCGCAGAACGTTCACGCGTGTGTCCAGAAAATCAACGAAAGGCAAGGGCAAGGTCTGGGCTAAACATTCTTCGAGCAGTTCTAACCCAGAGACAAAGAAATATCGAGATTTGGCGCGCAGCGCATTTTTCCAAGTCGAAGTCGGTAAGTTATTTAATTCGGTCCAAGTCGCTGTCCTTATAAGGCCACGTGGTTCCTCATCGTATTGCGGTCGTAAAGTGGTCACGCAATGCACGAATTTACCATAGAATTCGTTGAGCCCGCGCGTGTTGCTAGTCGTTATTTACGATCGTGTTCTTTGAACTCATTAATTTTGCATTTTTATTATTTTTCTGTTTTATCTGTATAGGAACTAAATCTAACTTAACCAGTGATGCGCTTGAAAAACACAATGCGGTGGTTTTAGCGACCGGTCACGATCACGACCAAGCTGGTGAGGAGGAGGCAACTGGAGCAGAGAGCATCGGCGGTCGGACCTTTGACACTTTCGCCAGCAATCTGACAAATTGCACCAACGTCACGTTCAACAGGTAATTAAAACCACAAGCTTGATTAAACGAATATTAGTTTATTAACTATCCTAATTTTGAATTACCGGTATGGCGGTATTGTCCTATAGACACAATATGGAGTTTACTAACCACGACCCCTGCAATTACTTACACAGATTTTTGACAAAATGGAATCCGGACTCTGCCGTTCACAAGGATCGCCTGGCAGTTTTAGCGGCCGTCACGGAAGTGATCAAAAACCGCGGTGGGAAGGAGTCGGAGACGGAATACTTCGCTGCCTTGGTCAGTGCACTGAAGTGCCAGTGAACGCGTGATATAGTTTTCATCTAATCATATAACGTTGACTGTACAATTAATCAATGTAAATGCATAACTATTGGTAATAGATTATTATTTCACAGATGACCACTCTGTCAGTTATGGACACCGTAGAGCTAACTGCTGCTTGCGTCATGCTTCTTGGACTGGTCATCAAACGGTAGACATTTAATTGATCGTATAAAATGAATTGACGAAGGCAACCAGTAACTTCATCTTTTTAACGGCGTTTCTCTTTAATAAGGTTGCCTACCTCAGTGCTGAAAGTGAAATTTCCTGAGGCATCCAAGACTTTCCTGGAGCTGCTCGCTAAACACGCCGATGGCGAACATCCAAATCTATGCAAAGGAGTAAGTAAAATTTCCTGCATTCATAATTGATAAATTAAGTGTTAAATTTCTTTTTTTTTAAATTACATTAATATTTTTTTTCATTTTATCTCTCAGCTGATTGGATGTCTGACGGTGTTGTTGCGAGCTCAGGAGGCAGCCATTTGGTCCAATTCGTCTACGTTGCAAACGTACCAAGTGTTGTTAACTTTCACCACCCACGTTAAACCCCGAGTGTGTATACGAAAACATGGTTGTTTTAACCTGCATTATCAGTTCGCTCAATTCCTTAATCGTTTGATTTTTTTTAATCAAACTCGAAGGTAAGGAAAGCGGCTCATCACTCCATTTGCAGTATCCTGAAGGCGAGTGCCATCATGCTGTCCACGACCTCTCCGCCTAATCATCCGGCCGCGCCCGCCACGGCGAAATTCTGCATTCGCTGTCTGGAGAACCATGGCACAGACGATGTCGTTTCCACTCTACACGTGCTGAATTTGCTGAAGAACGTGGGGTCCACTTTTCCAAGATCATCGCTGAAGGTCTACTGCGAAAACATTCTTCGCCTGCTGGTTGCTGGCAACGTCCTTCTGACGTCGTGCTGCCTGGGAGCACTTCATGGATTGTTCATCGACAGGCCCAAAGCGAGCAACCTGCCAGCGGAACTCCAAGCACAACTTATCACGGTAAGATCGGTGCATCGAAAGGAGATATATCAAGTGGAAACCGCTACTCACACGTTAATTACGCGAATTCTGCTTTCTGGTTTGCTTATTAAGTTTACTTTCATTTTTTGTTCTAGGCCTTGTACGATTTTCAGCCGTCGTCAAACGACACCCAGCCTACTCTCGCTTGGTTAGCTGTGGTTCGCGAGGCGGTAGTCAATCTACATCGACTGGATCAAAAACTCTGCTTGGGTCACGTGGCTCGTTTCTTCGCGGTCGCCACTCGTCTCTGGTTGTCCGCGAGACACGAAGTTCGTTCCGAAGTCACATCCACGTTGAGCGGACTCTTGCTGGAGTGCGCCAATCCGGAGGACGTGGAAGCTCTGCTGGCTGCTGCTCCGCCCGAAGGCGTCACGCCAATCCACAAAATACTCAAGTGTCTAGAAGACAGCCTCACTTTTGGCTATCACGCCGCCTGGAGCGGAGTTCTGCACGTTCTGGCCACCTTCTTCGAACATCTCGGCTCGACTTGCGGTGGAGTCGTGGACAAATGCCTGCACACATTGGCCGACTTGCGTAAAACTCCTATGTTTCCTTTCATCTCCGATTTGGACTACGCAGTTGGAAAAGCTGTTCGCGGTGCTGGACCGGAAGTGGTTCTTCGCGCCATCCCACTCGACCCATCTGATGAAAGGTAACATTATAAATTGCTTTCAATGTTTACTTTTAATCATGAAGTTATCTTTCAATATTTTATATTAAATTGCTTTAATCTTTCAATATTTTTTTAAAATTACTTTCATGTTCCAATATTTGGTAAAATTACTTTACTCCTAGTTTGGAGCAGAGTTGGATCGTTCCAGTGATCCGCGACAACGTTCGCAGCACTCGTCTATCTTACTTCAGCAAGCTTGTTGTTCCTCTGGCCGCGCAGCTGAGACGCAAATCGGACGCTCTTCAATCTGATGGGAAAACGGCGTTGGCCACCTCCTATAAGCTTCTGTACAGCCAGCTGTGGTCGACTCTACCCGGCTTTTGCACGTCGCCGGTCGACCTCGCCGAAAGCTTTCCGACCATCGCCAAGCCGTTGGGTACGATGCTCGCCGACAGCGACGAGCAAAGGATGGACGTGATGGCCGCTTTGAGAACGCTCGTCGCCAAGAACCTAGCGGACGGAGAGAATCAACGCGTTCTGGCCAGATTCGCTAAGAACTACGTGCCGATTCTGTTGAACCTGTACACAAACGACGCTTGCCACGTCGCTCATCGTCTCGCCGCCTTCGAAACCATCAAAGTTTATCTGCAGATCGCAGACTTCGAGCTCAAGGTTTCGCTCTTGGACAAAGCCATCGAAAGAGTCGAAGATCTGGCCACCGATATGTTCGTTAAGCGGTCAGTGACGGATTTGGCTCACGCACTCATTTGCTGCGCTGACGACGAACGAGTCTCCACGCTGCATCGACTGTATCTTCCACTACTAAAGGTACACAGGTCGATAATTGCTCCTCAATTCTTCGACATATGGATTGCGACATTGTTTCGAACTTTTATTTTTCTGGTCTCTATCGTAGAGTAAAGATCGCACTCTACAGAAGAAAGCCTACAAGATTTTTGAAAAATTATGCTCGGCTGAGACGGACAGCTGTCGACGCTTCATTCAGACGTCTTTGACGGCCCTTAAAAAGACCTTGGTGGACGCTTTGCCTTCTTCCATACCATCTTCGAAATCTGTGCGAAACTATTTCATTCGCTTTCATCTACCCTAAGGTTACTCAATTGACTTTAAATTACTTACTTGTATATAATTTAATTTAGCCGAGATTGCGTTGTCTGCGTCACATCGTTCAGCAGTTGAGCCCGAAGGATCGTCCTTTCCTCCTTGGTCTAGTGCCTGAAGTTCGTCACTTTGTCAATCTTTGAAATTCTTGTATTACATTAAGTTTATGGTACAAGCAGTTAAGTTTATTTTCATTCCGTTCTTTTTATTAAAGGTCATTTTTTGTACCAAAGAAACCGTCCTCAAGGTGAAGTCAACTTCCTTCGCCCTGTTGATCGACATCGCTTACAAGCTGTTGGAATTTGGCGGGAAGAGCGACGAAGGTGCAGCCGAAAGAAAACTTGTTTCAATTCAGAATTCAAATTAGGTCTACTTATACGTTTACTTAACGTGTATATTTGCAGAAATTTTGAACGAGTATGTGCACGTCTTGTCGGCTGGCTTAGCCGGCTCTACGCACTCCATAGGAGCGTCCGTCATCAGTCTGGGTTACGTGCTTGAACAGCTCAAAGGTTAACATGTTTACCAGAATTTTTAAAACATTGTTCTCTCACCTAGAAACAGTATTTTAATCAACTATCAATTGTTTTTTAAGACAAACTATCGCCGGCGGTGATTCGAGCCGTTCTGAATAACGTGTTCCATCTGTTGGCATCCGAGACGCGAGAGATTGTTCGAGCTGGGCTGGACTTCATGGCGACCGTTATCTCCACGCTTGGTGACGTCAACGTGGCGCAGTATTTGGAGATAATCATCGCGAGTTTGTCTCGCATACGTCCTGAATGTCGTAGCCAGTGTCGAATGAGAATTCGACGCATCTTCCAACGTCTCATCCGGAAGTTCGGGTTAGTGTTCATTGTATTTTGTATCGCATGCAACTTTGCTGCACATATTCAAATCAAATCATGCTAACCTTGTATTTCGCTGGTCCAAACTTTAGTTTTGACGGAATTCAACATCTAGTTCCCCAGTATTATCAAAAGCTGCTGCGATACGTCCGCAAACAGGAATCACGTGCGAAGAGACTGAAGTCAGCCCAAGGTGACATGAATCGCGATGATTATGAAGACAACAACGACGACCAACAAGAGAAGGATGGCCCCAAGGGTGGCCCGTCTCAGACGTAAATGTTTAAAACACTAAAATTTACAACAAATCTACAATCCTTGTGATTCTATTATTTATTTATTATTAAAAGGTTGGAAGACTTGCTTAAAGATTCTGATGACGATTCTGACGATGAAGATGACGAGAGCGAAAAGAAGAGAAGCCTGAGAGGGAACAAAAAGAAAGCTGCTGCTGCTGGAGCGGCAGCCTGGATTCAGGAAAAGGCAGACGAGGAAATTGTCGATCTCTTGGATCCAAAAGCGTCCAAGAACATTTTAGGTCAGTTAATGTTTCATATTAAATGCAAAAGAACGCGTCACGTAACCAAATGTTATTTCGTTTCGTAGCCACTCGACCGATGGCATCTAGCAAGAATCGAACCGTCAGGAAAGACGACTTTCGTGTGGCTTCTGACGGTCGCCTCATTATCGTCGACGATGAAGACGAACAAGGTCATTTTATTTATTTAATTATATTATATCATCTCAGTTGGATTTAATAAGCAATTAATACATTTGTTTACAGATCATAAATCTGCTGTAGTTGAAGAGAATGACGAGGAGCCATTGCCAAACAAAAAAGAAAAGCTAGAGGGAAAGAGGAAACGTGATGATGACGACGACGATGAAGATGACGATGTGTCAGGAGCTCCTCAAAAGTATAAAGGTAATCGTGATATAAAAGTTTAAATCAATTTATACAAATTTAGAATTAATTATTAATTTCATAAATTAAATAATAAGATTCAATTGATACATTAATTATCTTCGTAATTAGCGGGTGGCATTGGCATTCATCGACCGCTCAAGAAAGCAGTCAAACGCTCAGACATAGTTACGGGTGCAGAATATAAATCAAAAGTAGGTCTAATTAATGTCATATTAATTTCGTGGCACCTTATCAAACATCCATCTTAAAAACTGCAATTATTTTGTAGAAGGGAAGTGGCGACATGAAGAAGAAGGGCAAGCCGGATCCATACGCTTACTATCCTCTCAATTCTGGCGCGCTAAACAAAAGGTGAAGTTTTGAATAAATATTTTTGTTTCACTTTTCATTAAAAGATTCGTCTTAAATTTTATATTTTTTGCAGAAAGAGGGCCAAGATCGCAGGCCAATTCAAGGGAATCGTTGGCGCCGCCATAAAGGGAGCTCGTAAGGGAAGACAAGGGCAGGTGAAGAACAAACCAAATCGTCGTTGACGGCTGACAGAAAGAACATGCAAACAAACGGTGCGTTGGGTGACTCAAAATAAATTAAAAACAAATATAGCTAAATTAAAAACATTAAAACAGTCTATTTAATTGAGAAAGAAATGCTGCTAAGTCTCGTTACATTAAAACATGTTGATTTTGGCGATTTTATTGTTTGCGATTTAAGTTTTTATGTACAACAATGAGAATCAGTCGGACTCTAAATTTCTTAGAAAAAAGAAAAGGGTCTGAAAAACATTGAAAATTTTAAGAACTTCAAAAGGCTTTCTTCACTCTTTGCGGAAGAACGGTTTCTTTAGCGTAGTTGAACAGAGACAGAAGCCCGTATCGTTTACTTTTCCTCGAGAAATAGTTGGAAACTACGTCGTTATCATCTTAAGATGAATGCAGAAAAGATAATCATAACAATGACATTTTAAGGTTTTTTTTTCGAATTTGAATGAGCTTAGTTTAAACTTTGATTCCTTACCTAATAAGTGCGTCGTTTCGGCGACCGTTGGCAAAACATTCTCGTTCGCTGACAGAGACACGAAAAGCGCGAATGGGACCAACCACAGGCAGGTAGTAAAGTAAGCCAAAACCTAATCGCGTAAATTATGAAAAGTTATTAAAAAAAAAAAGCATGGGGTACGTACAACATGGGCAGAAAAGCTAGGGGAATAAAATAATTGTTTAATTGAAACTCACTTCTGAAAACGGATAGTAGACCGAAGAGAAGTAGCTGAAGGCTAAGTAATGGTTGACGAATAGAAGTACTATGAATTGAAAATTAAATTATTAAATGCATAAATTGATTTTCTTAAAGCCCATTAATAATAGCTAATTTTCAAGTTGTAGGCTCTGTATATTTAATTACGTACTAGCTGCCATGATGAAAGGTAGTGAAGTGAGAATAAAGTACGGGAAAGTTCTCAGGATTAAAAGATGCATTATTTGGCTGAGATATCCGGAAGCAATCATCGACAGTGGCACGTCCTCGAAGAGAAACAGGCCGGTGTAAACAGCCAGCGATACCTGAATAATCATGGGGGGATTATTAAAGTATTTAGCCTGAATCTTAATATGCAGGCCTGGATTTAAACAGTGCACAGGTCGACTAGATAAATTTTAGCGAGTCAGTCATTCATAGTATGTTAATTAAGCAGGGTTTAAAGCAGGGGTTAAACCCCTCTGGCCGTTGGGGCACGCTTTATGGACTTATCAGCCACTCATTTACAGATGAACAGCAGAGAAATGAGGTACCGTATAAACATGCATATGTGCGGTAGTCTTAGGCTGGAATCACTAGGCCTACACGTAATGACTTTTGATGTCTCTGATGATGCCATTAATAATTTCTTGGGATTTTTTTCAAGTGATTCGAGCCTTAATTTTAAGTGCTTATATGTGCGCACTGACTTACAAATATGAGGTATCGTATAACTTTTCCGGTGATAACAGTGTACTCTTCGACCAACTCAGCGAGGTAATAGAGAAACGCAGCTGAGGAAGATAAAACAAAGTAGAAAATAGGAAAATTAGCTGCATGAAGGAACAGCTAGAGATAGGCCTAGGGCAAGTGTAAATAGGCTTAATTAACAGTATATTTATTTCTAGCGCTCACCGACAGCCAACGTGATGAAACAAACGTGGACGATCACAGAAACCCAGCTGAGTATGTAAAGAAAATACATTTTATCGCCGGGAATAACAGAAATGAGGTAATTTTGACATAAAAATATCGATCAAATAAAAATGTGGTCTTTAAACGTAGCAGACGATACGCGACGACGTCGTGAGTCTCGTGACGTCACATCCGCTTCCTGTATTTTAGTAGTACCAAGATGGCGTCGACCAGTGAAGAAGATGTGCAGCGCGTCGTCCAGTTTCACGAAATGGGCCTTGACGATCGCATTCAGAAGGTAAATTAGGCAGTGCGGAAATTTATAAATAATACGAAGGACCAATTTTAAGTAATGGCTGGCTGTTTGTTTGTTCTTGATAGGCGATCGGTAAACTGGGATGGTCAACCCCAACGCTGGTAAGTGTTGATCGCATGGCGCCTGATGACGTCAATTAGCCCGGGCAAAATAGTGGCTAAAAGTGGGCAAAAGCAGAAAAAGAATAATATTTTGCGAATCTAAAGCAGCAATGAAGATTTAATCCTTTTCATTCTACTATTGCGCTATTTTTAATGTTTTATCTTTCAAGTCCAATGTCCATGAAGTATGCAGAATCTGCTTTTGCCCACAATTTTATCCGGGTAAAACGGAACACTGTACATGCAACATACCTGGTTTACGACGCAGCGACGTTGAAAAGGTCCATCATTGTTTGAAACGTTCATTTTGATATAACCATACAATTTTCTGTTACAAAGATTCAAGAACGAGCTATTCCATTGGCTCTTTCCGGTAAAGACATTCTGGCTCGAGCTCGCACTGGATCGGGCAAGACTGGCGCCTATATCATCCCCATAATTCAGAGGATTCTCCAACAGAAACAGGTTAATAATTTTCAGAATTTAAATGCAAAATATAAGAAGGTCCTTGGTTTAAATTTTGTGTCACACGCGTCTCCTCGCAGACTTGTATCATTCAAGAAGTGAAGGCGTTGGTTTTGGCACCTTCTAAGGAACTGTGCAAACAGATTCACAAGAATTTCACGGTATACGTGCTTCCAATATTACTGGTACGTCGTTTTTGCTAATTCTTCAATTAATTTAAGCACCGACGTTCTATATACTAGGAATTAAGCTCCAGCTGTTCCAGAGACGTACGGTGTGTGGACATCTCCGGACAGGTTGACCTTGCTGCACACAAGTGAGTCCTCGACTTGAACTATTTTATTTCAAAATCTATTGTTTCATTTTATTAGTTTAATTCTTTATCTTTAGACCACTCCTCATGGATAAACCGGATGTGGTCGTCGGCACTCCGAGCCGCGTGCTCGCCCACATTAGAGCCAATAATCTGAGTCTCGTTAAGACGTTAGAGCTTCTGGTGATTGATGAAGCGGATCTCTTGTTCGCGTTCGGCTTCGAGGACGACACGAAAGCCGTGCTCGCGTAAAGATTTATACAATATGCTTAATTCTCACGTACAAATTGTGACAATTGTTTAACTGTCGAATAAAACTGTTTTCAGCCGATTGCCGAACATCTACCAGGCTTTCCTCATGTCGGCGACGTTGAACGACGGCGTGCAATCTCTGAAAAAACTCATATTGCACAATCCTGTCATATTGAAGCTTGAGGAGCCTGAGCTGCCCGAATCGACCCAGCTCACTCAGTATCACATCAAGTGTGAAGAGGAGGACAAGTATGTTCTTATCTATGCCCTCTTCAAACTAGGACTGATACGCGGCAGAACTATTATTTTCGTCTCCACCGTCAACAGATGTTATAAGTAAGTTCTTAAAATTTAATTTATCCTCTTGGCATCGTTAGAAAGAGATTAAAATTTGCTTGAAAAAAGTTAAGCTGTAAATTGCGCATTTTGTGCTATTTGCGCATTTGCTTTATAGGATGAAGCTCTATTTGGAACAGTTTGGGATCAAATCCTGCGCGTTGAACGCCGAATTGCCGATAAATTCTCGGTGTCACATCATCTCTGAGTTCAACGACGGCGTGTACGACATCATTGTGGCTTCTGACGAACAGCACCTGGATCAGCCGGCTGCTCTTTCGACGAACGACAAGAACAACAAGGCGTAGGTTTTAAAATTTCGTTGAAAAATAAAACAGTAACTTCTTAGGTGTTAATCGATATGTTTATACAGTAAGAAGCGAAAGAGGGACGAAGAGTCCGGAGTTGCGCGTGGAATCGACTTTCAGTCCGTCTCGAACATCGTCAACTTCGATTTCCCACCGGACGTCGAATCGTACGTCCATCGAGTCGGTCGAACGGCCAGAGGCAAGAACGTTGGAACGGCGCTGTCGTTCGTCAGTCGAAAGGAATCGCCTCTCATGGACGCTGTCGAGACGACGTTCGCGGGGCATTCGGCCAACGGAACCATCTTCAAACCGTTTCAGTTCAAGATGGAGGAACTGGGTGCGTTTCGCTATCGAGCGCGTGACGCCCTTCGTGCCGTCACGACGATAGCCGTCCGCGAGGCTAGGCTCAAGGAGATCAAACGTGAACTTTTGTCGTCGCAGAAGCTAAAAGTCAGTATTTAAAAAATTAAGAAAATTCAATCTGCAACAAATATACAGACTAATGAGATAATCCCCTTTCAATGTTGATTCCACACACCATAGTCGTACTTTGAAGATAATCCGCGTGACTTTCAAATCCTACGGCACGACAAAGCTCTCCACACAATTCGTCTTCAGCACCATTTAAAAGATGTTCCTAATTACATAGGTAATACTATTGTTTGGAAATTAAAAATATTGATTGCACGAATAAAGGAGGCTTTTGATTTTTTTATCTCAAGTTCCGGACACGCTGCAAAAGATGGTGCGAACTCGGACGGCTCGACCAAATAACCAGAAGAGGGCCGCAATGGCATTGGAGAGGAAAGGAGGCAAAGGACAGACTAAGGGACAACTGCGCTACAGGGTAGGATAAGTACTTATAAAATATACAAATATGTTTTTATTTGTTTACAAATCAGGCGAATTTAGGGCTCCTTAATTTATTCTAAAAAAATAATCCCCACTTATTTGTTTTTTTGTTTATGTCTAGAAACAACAATTAGATCCCCTGAAGAGTTGCACGTTCGCTGGATTCAAAAAGCAAAATACCTGATAAACGGTACATTGAGAGAAATTATGATTTGACAAAGGATTATTTGTTGTTTGGGTTTTTTTATCATTTAGAATTTATTTGCATAAACAATTAGTTGCACACAAACCAAACGTTAATTATAAATTATGGTTATTAAATATTAATTAATCTACACCTGTATATATATATTTCTTGCTTAAATTATTTGCTGCCATTAAAAGTGTAATTAAGGTACGGTACGACGAATTCGAACGTTAACGTACTTTTGGCGCCTCCATGTGTCTAGAATAAATGAATACATTTTCTTTGCTTCATTCGCAATCAGGGCATTTTGTGGAATTTTTTGTTTTTGACGAACGAATCCGCTTCTCTTTTCAGTCGTTTGAGGTCCTCCTCACAGTCATCATCAGAATAGTCGGCGGCGTCCTGGGACGGTTTGTACTCGTCCGAATCATCGTCGTCAATGAAACTATCTTCAAAGCTATCGTTCGAGTCGTCGCTTCCGGCATCCCTTCTTGACGTCTTTTCTGGAAAATTGTATTTAGAATTGGAATGATGGAGAATAAACAGTAAAGATGATGAGGTTGACCTTTCAAATTTTACTCACTTTTTGCTTCTTTCGCCGCTTTTCGTTGTGTTCTTGGCCGTGACGTGTGTTTGTAATCTAACCTGTGCTGAGTGTTCTTTCGATAGCATTTGAGTCCGTATTCGCATTCAGGACGCGGGTCGTTGGGATCGACAGCGCTCTCTTCCCTCTCGGCTTCGTCATCTTCGTTGGAGTCCAGCGAATAATCGTCATCGCCTGGATGTCTAAATTCTTCAAAATGAGCCGGATTCTTCCGAAAGCACATCTCACCAAATTTACAGCTGACCCTCCTTTTCTTCTCGTCATTCTTCATCTGTGTATCGATCGTAAAACGTTTAATTTAAATAAGCATAAAGGTACGTAATTTGACAAAATAAAAACACGCTGATTAGCAAACTTGTTCAGGCGAATCCTTTATAAGTGTCTTCAAGTACTTGATGACACTGTCGACACTTTCATTGTCCTTGCTGTTGCTGAAGCCTGAAAAAAAAAAACATTTTTGAATGCTTCAAAATTTTATTTTTTATTTTTCCACTTTATATTTTTACTTTAAAGAACTGTATATTATTACTTTGCCTTCTAGATGTGCTCGGTTTGTCCTTAGGTTCGATTTTATCGTTCGACTTCACCTGCGATGATTTGGCTGGCTGTTTTTTGTTCGCCGCTTTGCTTGATGACGCTGACGGTCCAGCCTGTCTTTTATCCACCGATTGAGCCGCCGCTGCTTCCACCAGCCAAGGTGGCAACGTCCTCTTCCTCGTCTATAGGTGAGGTTTTATATTCTTTTTGTAAGAGATTTAGTTTGCGCGTCTCACTTCATGTGGACCTACTTCCGGTTCTTCATCATCCGTTTCAGCATTGTTATTGCTAGCTTGCCTTTGAGCGTTAATCTTTTTCACATCTGGGCATCAATTTGAAAGACGAGGAATAAATACTTTTAAATGCATGCGAATTAGTTTATAATACACACCATTGAAAAGCTTAAATGGAACTCACTTTGCAAATTTTCTCCGGTGTTATTGAATTTTGAGCTGATTGGTTCGGTTATTTGGGTATCATCGTCGAGCAGCTTGGACCCACTGAAACAACGATTGTCAATTTGCTCAGGATGTATTTGGTACACTTTAAGCTATGCTACTTTACTATTGTTAAAACTTGGACTAATGTAAACTTTCTAATTACATCTACCGTACTATAATAATCATAATATTGGTTCTATAATGCCTACCCGTTACTCAACTTTTCCTTATTGCGTGTGTCCACCATCACAGATCCCACTCGTTCGACGTCCACTTTGTAGACGTATGAGCTGGGCAGAAGGCTGAAATGGTCACCGCCGTTCAAGATCTTATTATCGCCCTTCCGCACTTCTTCTCGGCTTTGCTCGTCACCGCCACGGAAGTAGAAACATGGGTTCACGTGTAACTGCAATACAAATAAAATTTTTTTTCATTAGCGGCCTAACCAACTTTTAATTATATTTTTACAAAAGTTTATTTCTATATATATATATGTCACAGGTGTTAGATGAAGTTGTCCGTCGACATCCAACCCCAATTCAGCGTGAACCCGGCTGACCTTTTTGTCGGCGCACTGCAAGAACAAATGGAATAGGGGAAATGTCAAAGGTCATGCGTGAGGATCGGACGGCGTGAGTTTGATGGGCGCGGATATGAATGAACCTACTCTGAGAAATTCTCCGCGTCCGATGGCCACTTTGCCGCTGTTCGCTTCCTTGAAGATGACGATGCTTGGACCGTCTCGGTCAACCGGTTTGATTCTCACCGTCGTCTCCAACATTCCCGGAAATTAAATGTCTCCAAGGACCCAGTAGATGAGTAGAAACAGCGACCAAACAACAACAATTATGTGCAGGTTCACGTAAATGCCAAAGATGCCCAATCGGCCCACATTGCTCGTTGCCTAGCAACCATCACAAGGACCAAGCGTGCACTTAACTTCACGAACGCCATCTATCAACGGACGTCGTCAACTTTAAATTACTTTCGCCAGTTTCTGGCCACAGGAGCATTGATGGTAATTAACTAATTAATTAATTAACTATTTCATGTTTTGTGCCTTTTCTAAGTGCTTATTATTGTTTGCATGCTTGGTAGAAGGTCGTATTTGAATTTACATGCGCATTTGAACGATAGTTCTGCTTGGATTTCCGTTTTCTGTGTGCGAAATGAACGCACGTGCAGCTAAAGCTAGAAGGTGCAGTTAAAGCTAGAAGGTGCAGTTAAAGCTAGAAGGTGCAGTTAAAGCTAGAAGGTGCAGCTAAAGTTAGAAGGTGCAGCTAAAGCTAGAAGGTGCAGCTAAAGCTAGAAGGTGCAGCTAAAGCTAGAAGGTGCAGCTAAAGCTAGAAGGTGCGGCTAAAGCATGTGGTGTAATTTGTAAAATCACCAACATTTTATATTTGCTTGCGCCGAGTAGCCCTATATAAAATGCAAGCTAAAATATGCGCAATCAATATAAAAGGTTGGTGATATCCTAGCCTTTACTGTGAGCGCGTGAAATAAAACCAGCCATGCTTTGGCACATATTGTAGCTCCATTGACTCGAAGTAAATAAATCATGTAATGGCGCGTTCACAATAAAAGAACTAATAATGCATTAGTTTGTATTTGTTGAGCAAAGTATAGGCCTATGTTAGTCCCTTTCTATTTTCTGCTAGGAGACCCCTCTTACTCAATCCAATTGGGTCCATTGCAACTTGTACCGGTAGATCTATACCTACAGGACTTGAAATGGCTTGAGCTTATTTGCTTTATTACATTCAGGTTTGACTTGTATGGCTGATGCGGCTGGCATTAGAAAGGAACCGCGCACTGGACGTGTATTTCAACTGCTGCGAGCTCTCAATCGTTACAAGCTGATTATCCTGTTCCCGTCGTTGACGACCTGGGCCATAACCTGGGACTACAGACGCACGCAGAGATACAAACGCGAGCTCAAGGCGTTGCAAGAATTAGATGAGCTGCAGCATCAGCAAAAGCAGCCTCAGGAAGCCTCTTCAAAGCCATCTTCGTCTTCCAAAATAAATTGAAGTATAATTAAAGGTCGTTGTAGAATATAGATCTGTGTGCTGGTTCATTTGCTTTAAAACATTCACTTTATATCCAGGAATTATCGCCAGCATGGAGCGAGCTATCGCTGCCGTGATCGAGAAGAAACGTATGATTTTTGTCTTGTCCGTAGCGGCCTTCGGCATGTACATCGGCAAACTGCTGGACGACCGAGAGACAATGAAGATGACGTCGTTCAGAGGAAAAAGCAAGCTGTATGGGCGAGAATACGCTCCTGGCGAGAAACCACCTTGGCCCTAAGGAACTAATTCCGAAGCTGCACGCGCCATCAATAGTCGAAGGAGAAAAAGAATGGAAAGCACGTAGGTTTAATTTAGGACAATGGCGTCGACTGAAGTAGATTCTAGAAGCGTTTGAAATTAAGCGTGTTTTGCATTTATATAAGTTTACACGCTCTGTATATCCACATGTACATTTACTTGAAATAGATTAGGCTTAATAAAGTTTAGCTTTAGAGTGCTTTCATCTAATTGGCCTTTGATGATTTTGATCTGCTTTTTGCCAAAATAAAAAAAATAACCATAATTAGAAGAATTCCTAAGCCAGCCTTTTTAATTAATTGACGAATTTTAATTTAATACAATCATACAATCCATAAAAATATTTCAAAAACCAGACTTAAAACAACTCGACAACACCCATTAATTACAGAAAATTAGATACAAATAGATGTAAGAAATGTTCAAAGCAGATGTCAACTGGGAATATGCATTTAAGCAGCACTTAAGTACCGGTATTATGAAAGCTTGTCATCAATAGGGATGCAAGACTAAGTTAGTTAGTTGTGGAGACTTATAAACAAAAAACCTGTTCCAAAGTTCAAAAATGATTTCATTTTATAAACAGTTTCATATTATCAAGGTGGTTATCATTCGGGATTCGATCTCTGCCGTGCGTAATCTCAGAGCCCGACGTTGAGCACTCGCCAACCTGGTCTTCAAAGTGCCTATTCTGGTGTTGAAACTGGCTTCCACACGACATCGGTTCTCCACGTTCGAAGTCGCGCTCGCAGATTGGTATTCTTTTCGTCTCTGCACGTCGACCTCTTCCATCGAGGTCTCGTTCTCCCGATCTACGGTGCCGTCCAGCTCCGCCTGCACGAAGCGAACCCTTTTTGCCTCGCGAAGCTTCTTTTGGACATGGTGTCGCGCGGCCATCGTACTTGATCTGCTGGACGACAACGTCGACGAACTCCATCGTCTAGATGATTTCAACTTATTCGGATTTCCTACGGGTAGGCCAACAATATGGTTTTATTAATTAAAAGTGTTAATGAATTTTACATTTTTTTATTATTGCTTTCCGGTCAAACCTGTTGGAGCACTTAGTACGTTTTGGGTTGCTGGATTCAGGTAGTCGACCAATCTGAATAGAAAAATATAAATAAATTATTATTTAAAATCCCTAAATAAATTTGATAAAATTTAAATTAAAAACATAACTCACGTGTTAACGCAAAGTAAGTGTTGTTTACCTTTTATACTTTTCTAGAATTAATTCTTCGTGCAACATCAGATTCTTTTCCTTTTCTGCAAGTTGAAATTACGATGAAAGTAATTTTTTTGAAAACAAAACACGCGCACACGATCGTCCTTTAAACTTGCAGTTCTTTATGAAATGTACGATCACCATAGGCAACAACTAAACGTTATTACATTACCATTTAGCTTCTCTTCACGATCGTCCTGTTCCTTTTTATTCAACCCGATAAGCTCTTTTTTTTCTAGTCACACAAAAATTAATTTTAGACTTGTGATGGAATTATTTCGGATTTTTTTCAAATTAATTACTTTCAAATACTAAAACTCACTGTTCAATTCTTCTTCTCGGTTGTTTAGGTGTTTTTCCTTTTCGATTAACTTCTGTTCGCGGATTTTCATTTCATCACGATGTCGACGCGAAGAAGTTAAAGTCAACGGCCCTAAGTTGACATCGTGTGCCGTCGGGGTTTCTCGATTGCTGTTAACAATTTGCTGCAGGCAGCTTCCATTGAACGGCTGATTTTGCCTCCAGTGAGATTGAAAGCGGATCAAACGCGGATGGTGCATCAACTTTTCCATCGACAGTCTTCTGTCAATCTTTGAAAATCAACAGAATGATTAAAATAAATACTGGGTATACTGTATGCGCTTGAACATCATGCGAATTTTATATTGAGTCATAATAAGTCGTAATAAACAATTTCACCTCTACAGTCAACATCCACTTGACGAGGGCATCGAGATCATCCGAATATATCGGCGGAAGCCGTCTGACCTGCCACAGTTTGGTTCGAGTCTCAGTTGCGATTCTCGGGAACGGCTGTTTGAGCGAGCACAACTCGTGGACAAGGCACCCCAAGGACCAAACGTCCGACTTCTCGCTGACAGCAGAAGGCTGGTACGTCTGCTCCTGAATGAAGACAGTATTAATTTTCATATAACCCGTTAATTTAATTAACAATTAAACATTACATAAATAATGTGAAGCTACGAGTAAATTTATAAATATTTGAGAAAATCTAAATTATAACTTAGGTTTATACAGAAAAATATAAATAAGCTTAGGCCTATTTAAGATATTTCTCGTTGAAAAAATAAATCGTTTTTATCAAGAACTAGAAATATATATACGGGCTTAAATATAACAATTTGAGTAATTAGCTGAATCCTCATTTATTGTAGCCTTACAGGTGAAATATAACAGGACGTCATTCTGGAGTCTCTGAAGTGTTGTAGTCCAGAAGACTTTGCGTTGAACCTTTCGTCCATAAATACGCTGGTTGGCTCCAAGTTAATGCACGTTCGCATGTTGATCGGTACGTTCCGTCCGTGAAACTCATGAAGGGCGAGTCCTAGCTGCCAGATGATCTTCCAAATGAATTCTTCGTCTAGGTGTTTCCTAAAACAATATTTTTTAAATCACCGTCTCTTTGTAGGCCTACTCTGATTTATACTTTGCTGTAAGTATAAAGCCAAACGAGTACAGGTAAAGTCTGTGAGTAACGCTCTTAAACCCTTAATTTAGTGATATCTATACCAAAGATATAATGAATTTCAAGCACCGGCACGGACATTTTTATGCCTCAGTACTGTCAGTAGGCTATAGCTATAACGTACCCTTGAGATCTGCATTTATCGATGAGCGTCCTCATATCACCGACTTCGCAGTACTCAACAACCACGTAAACGCTGGCTGTCGGACGGTCGAGCATCAGGTCGTAGTGACGCAGAATATGAGGATGCCTAAGCTGATGTAGCAGATCAGCTCTGGACACCAACAAGGTAAGATCGGACTCGACGTCCACCATTGCTCCATAATTCTTCACAAACCAGACAAGGATCTACATAAATATGAAGTCAATTAGTTATTTAATAATGTAGGCCATAGGCCTATATGAAATTATAGCCTGCGCATTTAGAATCTTTCATATGAGTAGGCCTAGTAATTCACTTTGCCGTCTGCCTTTCGCCGTATTTTTTGGCAGACGTCAAATGGTCCAGTGGAGTCAATTTGTGCAAACATAATCTCGTAGTCCCTGGCCAGGCGTGGAGGAAGCATTTCTGTACAGTCGTCACATTTGAATCAATTAATAAAAACAGCTGTGTAGGCAGCCGTAACGGTACGGATGTGCCGGTAAATAAATATAAAATTAAACGAATATAAACGAAAATAAATACATAAAATTCGATTATAAAATTTTGAATTCACCTGCTGTTTAACTATTTCGATCGACGTGCGTACTTTTAAACTGGGCAAACAAAGTACAAATGAAATAATCACCGCAATGCAAACAACTTTTGAGCGCGTAAATAACCCAAAAGTGAAAAACCACAAAGTGAAAGTCAATTTAAACTTTAAAGGTAAATTGGGCGTGTCTGAAATGAGTGAAAAACCGCCATTTGTATTTTGTAAAGTTTAAACTTTCCGCGCCAGCAGGTGCGGCCAAAGGCGATCAAGTGGTTGTGAAGGCGTTGGAATTAACGTTGACAGGTGCTGCCGCCTAGCGTTGCTCAAATCATCTGGTGCCTCTTTTGGCTGGAGCGCCGTTGTTGACGCGCACTCTGTTTCCCTCATAGACCGCCAGGTGTCGCTGACGCACGTGAGTAACCGGAGGAGGAGGAGGAAGGCCGTGTGGCGTTTTGCGGTGAAAAATATACGCATTTATCTTTTGTTTTCCGCGGAATTTTCCGCGCAGAAAGACATTCGTAAACGGTGAGTACGATATTTGTTTACGGCGTGATAATCGCGCGAAAATCGGACGCGTATAAGTGCCCGATTATCTCGCGAGCGTTCTCACGATAGAACGCTCTCGTGGTTGTTACGGTACGCGTAGTAAAGCGCTTTCAAAGGAGAAGCCTTGAAGCCTTGATCGGCGATATGTTACGATGTTTTCTTGTTTTGTTTGTTTGTTTACAATTCTTAATACGTCTGGAAAGGAGGTCATAAAATCAATTCGCTGCGTGTCTGTGTTTCTTGATCAATGACGTCATTTGCACGTTTCAGTGGTCGGACAGTGCGCCCTTATATTGATGGCGCGCTGATGCTTTTCCGCCCATAAATGAATGAGTTCCACAACGAGGCCTATTTGTTTGTCCTCCTGAACCCATTTGACCTTTCGTGAACTCGACCACACAGGCACGCACCCCTTTCTGTCTGCGTCTGATCAAATGTCCAGAAAAAGGCGGGTAATTTAATAAATTTATACATTTATTCTTAATAATGCAGCGTTTGAATTTTCTAAATCTAGATAGGCCTATAGGCCTAATAAAATTCGTCAAAACAAACGCACAATTATTGTTTAGTATCTGGCCGCTAGTCAAACCTTAAGGACAGGCTTAACACACTGAATTGCATCAATGCTGGCACTCAGCCAAGTGTGAGTGGAGTACATTACGTGTACGATGAATCCACGTGCGTAAAAGTGAATGACCTTTGAGCTGCACCGGTATGCCTAGCGTAAACTCAATACATGTAAGGTTCACGCAATCAGCTACAGAGTACAGAGTGATCAGGCACCGCTAGTAAGCCTGCAGGTGTACTTACCGGTACGGACGTACGTTACTACAAATGCAATGCCCGGCCACAATGCTCTAAATTCCCTACCGATTTTTACTTGTAGATGGCCTATCCAAATAGCCTAATGCTTGTTCGGGAGGACATGGGGGATATTCCTTGAGTTCATTAGTGCCCAGTTAGTGGAATAATTAGGCGGCCCTTAATTCTGATTAATGCGCAAATTTCAATTCTGCTTAATTCACTGTCCAGGTAAAATCAAGCGAGACTAGATAAGAATTGTAATTTTGTAATTAATTTAAAGCTTAAACGAATTGTAATTTCGTGTTAAATTTAATCTGAATTTGTAGCAAATAGATCGGCAATAATCGGCAAGATTTTCGCCTATGCATGATATTTCGTAAAATCGGCGCCGATGCTGATGCATGATATTTCGTAAAATCGGCGCCGATGCCGATGCATCGGCGCATCCCTAATAAATATTAAGTATTATGTGCATGTAC
>JAQIYI010000315.1:0-21451 GCA_034700265.1 Polyzonium germanicum
CGGTCGCCGCTAAGCGGTACTTCCGCCTCACTACTGAAACCGGTTTGAGTTTCCAGACCTGTATGTAAGACCGTGCTTGGGCCCAAAAAGGTTTGCTTTTTCGCCGCTAGGGGTTAAACTACTACAGCGGAAGTGAAGTAGTTGAAGGGTCGGTCAGATCCGTCAAACTGTTTGTCTTGTCAAGACAATCACAATAAATAACGAATTAATTATTAATTATTAAATTAATAATTAATTCATTACCGGTATATTACATGTATAATAGAAAATTGTATATTCAATATTAATTATTAATTTATTAGTTATAAATTATAATGAAGTTAACTTAATGAAGTTGTGACTGACCACTCGTCAGTCAGTTATATATTAATCCGAATCATTTTGCATCGCATGTAAATTACATAAGATGATACGCCGCGTGATGGCGCTATAAGTAATCCAACATGTTAAGCTGTTTCACTATCTTTTATGAATGATAAAGATAGAATTTCGGGGTCAACAGGTTACATGGAACCAATTGCAAACCCCTAGGTCCTATCGGAATGAAGGGACAGACAAACACCCAACAGATACAGGAAGGAATCGACCGCACGCGCTATTCACTACCCTAGAGGAAGTTGAAGTCAAAATAACTTGGATTTCTACTCATTCTGACGCCCACAGTGTTCTTATGAATTCATTCTTTGGCGACGATAATACTGACCGGCGGACAAGCCCGTAGGTAAATTAGCCCGTCCTGCCCGTCCACGTATTTTCTTCTGATTAGATTAGCATTTTTGACATTTACAGAGTATTTAGTAGAAAATAAAATAATATATTACTTACCAACAAACAAGGAAACAGTCAGTTGAAATTGTTGAATCAGGCAAACTGGCAAAGACTTCGCCAGAGAATGAAATAACAACACTGTGGGCCGCCATTTTGCCGACAACGACGTCAAAATGGTCACGTGATCGCAGTAGGTTAGCTTCAATTTTGTCGCCGCGTGCGGTGTCTATTCTATAGTCGCTGTCGCTGACCGACTGAAAGACAGTAGCTGGTCTAGGCCATAGCCTCTTCATATATATAGGAGGCTATGGTCTAAGGGTATACAAGGGAGACCAAGGTGCCATGCTGTGCTGGTTTGCACTATATTCATGCACTCAAGTGTGCGTGCGACGTCGGGTGAAATAATGAAGTTCGTCAAATGAAGGAGCTAGCCTACTGTAGTGAAACTGAAAAATATTGCTGCTCATGAACAATCCGCGTCCACGAACAATTTAAATGCAGTGATCGCGCGCAATCGGAATCTTATCATCCATCCTGGACCATCCATCATCAACTGCGAAGACCATAGCTGCCAGTCTGTAGCTTGAGTGAGTATAATTTCTAAATTTAAGATTGGTTTAGACCTGAACTCAGGTCAAAACAGAGTGGGGGACCGCCTGCCTATACATTATTCCTATGTATTTGTATTAGGCCTAGGCCTCTTCACCGTGCCTATGCTCAGGGGACGTGAGTCATGCTCATGGTCATTATTTAGGCCGATCCCCTTTCAATACGATTGCTTTTGTGGAAGTGTTTGTTCAATTTCTGAACGTTTTTTCTCTTTAATTTTACCCCTTTACACCTCTTCATAGGCGACGCGATACTAAGTGTTGTCTGGCGCCATTTTCGTGAGGTGGCGGAATTTGACAACAGTGGTGCATAATTGACCTGTGCGGGAATATACATGAAAGGATTGCAGTAACAAAACAAGACTAGGAAGCATAAATGTGATAAGCCTAATTTATAAATTATGCTCAGATATTTACGAGCGAGCGAAGCGAGCCAGAACTGTTTTAAATGTTTTAGACCTTTTTTACAGTTTTTGTTTATTTTTTCATTAAGCAATTTTTTTTAGTTTTCTTGGGCTTAAAGTTATGCAAGAAGGGGATAAAGGGGAATTTATCACCGAAGGTAAATCTTTTTCCCGAGTCACCCGTGAAATAATACCCCACACGCCGGCCCTAATGTCTTAGCGCGCGCACCAGCTTAGCCCAGCAACCAGCTGTTTTCAGGAGTTGCAGCGCCAGGTCTTATTATGAGTTTCTGTCGATCTTCTCATACTGTTCGATGACGGGGAGGTCCCGAGTTCGACGAATTCGGCTGCGCGAAAGGTCTGTCGAACACGAATTTCGTGATCATGTCGAAGGCCGCTCTGGGCTGGTCGTACTCGACCATGTGTCCGGCGTTGCGAACCAGGACCTGAGTTAGATTTCCGGCGCTCTTTGCGTATCCGGCCACTTCTCGGTCGTCCGAGTTGACGCGCCAAAATACGCGCGGCGCTGAAGCGTATTGCTCGCCGTGCGTCCAGTTGAGCGCCCGCACCATGTTGGACGTGAACACGTAGGGCACGGCCACGTCCACTTGGCCATTGTACAGCAGAACCTTGTAGCCGTTGGCGGCCGCGAGCAGGTCCTCCAGAAGCGGCTTCACGGACCGGGTGATGTCCGCTTCCATGTAGCTCACCACCCACCCTTCGTCCGTTATGTTGAGGTCGCCGATGTGGGCCGCTCTTCGCACTTGAGCCAGATTCAGGAACACGGTCCAGTAGTCGACGTCATCGGGCCTGACGCTGATCAGGTAGTTGTAGTGCGTGTGCAGGCCCGTGTACCGGCTGTAGAAGGACTCGTTCAGGCCCTTGCAGCCGACGAGCATGTCGATGAGGTGGCAGAAGGCCGCACCGTGTCTGTCCTCCTGTATGGCTCTGAGGGTCTCGTTTTGCTTTAGCAGATAAATGTCCAGCTGCGCCTCGTCGATCAGGCCCAGATTGTACAAGTAGGGTCCGTACTCTAGCTGCGATTCCGGGTCCACCAGGCCATTTTCGATGGCGATTCCCTTCAGGTTCAGTCGGACGCCGTTGCTGCCGTTGATGGCCGTCGACGCTTCATTTTTTGTGTGGATCTTGTGGGCCAATGCTGGAACGTACTTCCCTTGATAACGAAAACAAATAAGAAGAATTAATTATTATAGGCCATCAAGGGGGAGTCCCGATAGATTTTCGCGTTTTCAAGTTTGTTTTCTGAATGGGAATATTTCTTTCTGATAATAAATCTGAATTCAAAAAAAAAAACTACTTTTCGTTTTAGTGGTGTCGTCAAGGGATTAAGCGGAGCAAGGGCTAATCTCAGCCATGCTTTCAGTGCGGTAATGGCTCACTTATGACGTATTTATCGTACTTATGGGTCGTTGTAAATATTTGTAAATACATGTGTCATGACATCATGTACATTGTATACAGTACGTAAACAATCAAAATTTTGTAAAAAAAAAGACATTACCGGTACCAGGTTTATTGGTGAAGCAATCATACCGGTATTGAATAATTTATATATTTTATAAAGTTATGGCACACTCCTTTAAGTATTGACGTACCTGCGTAGGACACGCCCATGATGTACAAATCGTTTTCCACGTAATCATCGAAGAGGACGAAAAACTGCTGGAGCGCTTCGTAAAGGTTGCGGGCAACGTCGTCGATGTTTCTAGCGTAGCCCTTCCTGTTGTCCGTTTTACTGTAACCTAAGCGTGACAAAGTACCGGTAGGCACATTAAAGCTGGTTTCAGTAATGAATTTTAAAACTGTCTACTTGAAAAAATCCCAAGATACGCTCTGATGACGCATTTCTCCCCCCCCCCCCGTATGCAAACTTTGCAATTTGTGCTTAAGGGGGAAATAGAACCCCTGTTGATGCAGCCCCTGGCTGATACAACTCGTTTTATTCAGCCCGTGGCTGATGCAACCCGTATTATGCATCCCGTGGCCGTTGCCATAGACTTAACATGGCCATTCCCCCCCCCCCCCTTACTTTCTGTCATTCCCTATTTTCTGTCACACAAGCACTAGATAGTAGCGGTAGCTACTTGAAATCTACTAGGGCCAACCGAAAGTATCCAGTATAGTTTCTTTAACCTAAGGGATGGCGCCATGGGTGTCAGGTCTCGTTAAGAGTCCACCCCAATACGAAAATAGATAACCTAGGGGAACCTACTGGAAGTTGCATAGAAACAGGAATATCTACCAACCTGCCCCCACTGGATTGTCAATGTATAATACGTTAAAGACGGATGTCCACGTGATGTCGGCCGCTTGGAGTTCAAACTTTGAGTCGATTCGCCAGGGTCCATTTCCGGTGAAAATAGCGAACACCGTTGAAAAGCCCGGCCCGCCTTCGAACCAAACCACGAATGGTGCTGTCCTGGAGTCATTCTTTTCAAGTATATTCATATTTGTTCTTACTTAATAACGGTTTGTGGCAACAACATGCTGCCCCCATACCGTAGATGAATTTATGTGTGTACGGCACGTAAATTTACCTGGCATGGGAAGAACCAGAAGAAGATGCTGGAATTGTACTTGGCATCCACTGTCAGATGTCCTGAGTAGCTCACCACGTCCGTTCCGTTCAAGAAAACGCGGCTCAGATTGCGAGCCTCATCCAGTGCTCCGGCCTCGATTAGCGGTGTCAGCATTAGAACATCACCATAGCCACCCGTATTCCTGGATTCGGGAATGGTCTTCATTTGTTCCTCGATGTATTTGTCGTTGGGCCATTGGCCAGTTATGAAAATGACGAAAAACACGAGCAGCGTTGCCACGCACGCTGAACCTTGCTTCAGAAATGCTTCCATGCCTAATGAGTGCTACTTTCACTGGCCTAGCAATATCATGAGGAACCAATGGACCCTTAATTCACAATTAGTTGATCAATTGCTCAAGCAACAACAAATAGGACATGCAATGTTTTGCAACTGCATTTGCACTCAAAAGATTCTTTACAGAACTCAAATAAGGAACTCAGATAAGACTTATAATCTTTCACATGGTCATCGTTCAAGCAACCACGAGCATTTCAAAGGTTGGCAGAAATCTATCCACAGCAAGAAAGCAAAAGCTAAAAAAGTCAAAACTATCTTGAAAGGGAACCATCCAATCAGAGCGTAGATTCGCTAAACAAATGTGGCGCGTGTTACATCCGTTATCATTTCACGCACGACCCAATCCAAAGGCTTACGAAATTATGGACGATTTTTTCTCTTTAAAGCTTGAATGAAGATGACCTTATACAAGGCAGAAAATAGAAAGTAAAGTGGCTCCAAGGTCGGAAATACGCTTCAATTGTAAATTGTTCAGCAATAAGCAAATACAGTGCATTGAGTGTATCCCTTCTGCAGGCTGGAAATGGCTTAGAGAAAATAAATCGAATCATTAGAGTTTAGCGCTTTCAACCAAAGTGCCAACGAATTGCTTGGAATTGGTAATTATATATAAAAAAGCAAATGGAAATAAGGCATGATTTTATTGGCAAGATAATCTAATTAATATAGCTATAAAATTGTAGCACTTTAAAGGATACATGCACCTCAGTATTTTCCGTCAATATTTCGCGTAGAAACTCCATTTTACCAACTAATGCTTGAAGAAAAAGCTAGCTTGAAATAAATTCTAGGCTAAATCGAAAAAAAATGGGAGTTAAACTTTTTTCTTAGTAGTTTCTTGCCACCCAAACCAGACATACCTAAGTTTTTTCGTTCCAATTTGAAAATTCTGGCCTGATTTTCACTTAATATGATTAGCATCAAAATATGCACGTAATCGTGCCATTAAAATGATTAAGTTGCCTGATTAACTAAAAATAATACAGGTCTTGACCGATCTTGCCAACCCGGTTCAGATTTCTTGCCTCCACAAAACGGCCATTGTGAATTAACGGCGTCAAAAACAAGGGTTCTCCAGGGTCTACTGGTGTGTCAGAATAATTTAATGAATCGCATGTTTTTTGCTTCAGCAAAATACACGACAAGAAAATCGGCCACACAACGCCATTAGGCCTAAATAAATATTCAACTGCCATTTATTGTTTTACCACGTCGTCCTTCGCTATCTGTGGAACATCGTCGTTTAATTTTCAATCTTAGAAGGATATAAAATTTGCAAAAAATAGTAAAAGTGGGCTTATGCGATATGCGTGTTGCATGAACGTCACAGTATGCTCGAGGCAATTACAACGGAGACAAGACCAAGGGTAATGATTGTTGGCGCATTACTTAATCTCGCCGATTGTCATTGCAATAACAATCATAATAATAGCTGATTGCGATATCGCAATCAGCTATTGTTATAAGATACACTAGGCCTAGTCAGAATATAATTTCTATTAATTTCGATCAATTTCAGATACGAGCTATTTATTTTGCCTAATTCAGCAAATAAATTAGATTTGATTGTTGATGACGGTCGGTAAAACGGAATGAGTTTTCGTTGCTGCTGTCCTTTGGTTCTGTTAGGTCCTAGTTGGTTCTATGAAGGCTATCGGTTCTGTTAGGACGTAGGAATCCACTGACTTGTTTGTTGAGTTCTATAAGGCTATCGTTCACCTTTTAATATACACGTTGATCTTAGTGAACACTAGGGTACTTAGACTTATCAAAGCAGATTGAACCAGAAGAACATGTTTGAGTTGTATTGGGCATTCACTGTTAGCTATCCACGTGAAGCTGCATGGTGATGATGGTGTTCGTCAATGTACCAACCCGGCTCAGGTTTTTGACTTCGTCAAAACATCTATCTTGGATCAAGGAACAAAGGTTCTTCAGGGTCTATAGGTGTGGCAAAACCATTATGTTGGTCTTTGTGGCTGTCATTTTTTGACAACGTCATGCTCCACATGTAAATTGCCGAAATTAGGCTCATATTTTGAGTATAATCGAGCAGTTATTTTGGTTTGGATTTCTTTGCTATTTGTATGCATACAGAGAATTGGATAATCTGAAAGCAATCAGTTGAAGTTATCCTTGCTTTTTGCCGGGCTTTAACGACAAAGTGGGATATTCTCTTCCTTTGACTCAGATTTATTATCACAAAAAACAGGTCTATTCAGAAAACGTACTCTTGAAATAAATCTAACCTGACTTCCCCTTTATCAAAGCGCTGCAGTAAGCAAGGAAATTTGTTTCCCTCTAAAACGTCTTGTTATAGACAAATCTGGCAATCATGTCGAGTACGGCCCTAGGTTGGTCGGTCGGAGCCATGTGTCCCGCGTTGCGGATGGCGACCTCTTGAAAGTTGCGAACCCTTTTTGCGTAGCCAGCCACCTCTTGCTCAGACGGAGTCACCTTCCAGACGACTCTGTCGGCGTCCTTGTACTCCTGCGAATGGTTCCACTCGAGCGTGGCGAGCATGTCCTGCGTCAACGCGTACGGAATGCAAGAGTCCACGATGCCGTTGTAGATGAGCACCTTGTAGTCGGCGTCCAAAAGCTCTTCCAGCCACGGCTTCGTGGAGTTCATGATGTCGCTCCACAAGTGCTGGGCGACGACCCTGGAGTTGTGGAACGTCTGGTTGCCGACGTGGATGGACTTTCTAACCCGAGGCAAGTCCAGGTAAGTCAAGTAGAACTCTTCTTGGACTGGCGCCTCGGTCACCAGGATGTTGTAGATGTCGTGGAGACCAGTGAAGTTGCGAAAGTACGAGTCGTTCCTGGTGAACTGGCCGATGACCATCATGTCAAAGTGAAGCAGTGCTTCCACGTAGTCGCCAGCTTCGATGTTCGCCACGGTCAGGTTTTCCTGCTCGTAGAACAGGCTGCGCTGAGCGCCGTCGATGAGTCCGGCGTTGTACAGGAAGTCGCCGTATTTGATCTGCGTCTTTGGATCGATCAGTCCGTTTCCGATTGATAATCCTTTCAGATTAATCGCCATTGCGGCGCTCGGATTTTCCACGTGGATTTTGTGCCCAATGGCGGGAATATATTTTCCTATTGGAAGACAAAATATTTACATGAAATATAATGAACCCATATTCATTTCCTTTCCTTAAAAGCTCGCTAATTTGTGTTCCAAATTGTGGCAGCATTGCCACGGGAACAACTGACATAATTTACGTTGATAAAAACACTACGGTGTAAATGAGGCACCTGCATAAGATTCTCCGGCTAAGTAAAATTCTTCCTTCTGATACTCGGAGAAGAGCGTGAAGAACTGTTGCAGCGCATTGTACAAGTCCTTGGCAACATCGTCTTCATTATTCGCATATCCCCTGTCATCGTCCGTGAAGCTAAATCCTGTATACCATACAGGTCAATGTAAAATACCTTGATTATAACTGGTTGGATTTTTTGGAAAATATATGTACAGTACAAGGCCCCGCGCTACACGCGCCATATTGCTAATATGTGACTTGCCCGATAGACCTTCGCCGCCCGCAGACGCATCTTCATCTGAATCTTCATTGCGTTGGCTTCGGTTGAACATGAGGCCACAAGATTGCGCTTCATGTCCTGCCAAGTCGCAGACGGACAATAACTTCATCCGCTAATTTCTTAAACAAGTTGAGATGTATTCAGTGACACACAAAAATGGCATTAATTTTGGTTGCCTTTCTGTATATTTTCTATAATTTTTCTATTTATAAAATGCGGATGAAGTTATTGTCCACCTGCATTTTGAAGGGAGATGAAGCGCCATCTTGTGGAATGTTGACTCATGTTCAAGCTCTACATTGCGCCATATTCAAATAAAGATTATCTGTTCTCAAGTGAATGCCTATTAATTGCGTCAGCGTTTTGCGCAGGTTCTATCGTGTAAGTCCCATAAACATTTATTACCACTATCAAGATTCTATACAAATAAATACAGGAGCTTAACAGATGAGAAAATGGCTTACCTGTACCAACTGGGCTATCGAAGTAAAGCATGTTGAAAAGAGAAGACCAAGTGTAATTCGCTTTGTAGATATCTAGCTCAGGCGTTAGTCGCCAAGGACCAGTCTCGAGGAACAGCGAATTCATGGATGAACCACCCGGCCCACCTTGCAGCCATAAGACAACTGGAGCGGTTTCAGGATAGTTCTGTATGAAAAAAGATAAATAAACACACAATGTATATAAACACATATATAAATTAGAGAAAGTGGGACACCTAACATGGATCCCATAGACCCAACATGGGTCCCTCAGACAATGATAATGATAGGATTTCGGGGTCAACAGGTTCTGTGGATCCAATTACCTACCCCTAGGCCCTAGCAGAACCAAGGGACAAGACAAACACCCAAGTGATACAGGGAGGAATTGAACCACTAACCCCCAGTGGTCAGGAGTAGAAGCGAGCTCTAACCAACTGAACCATAGGACCAAACATTGGTCCCATAAATGTTACATGTGTATCGATTAGATTAGATTATATATTCAGTTGCTGAGTGAATTCAATTTTCCCAGGAGTTGAAATAAACTATTAAATTAAGTTTAACAGAATTACCAAAGCGGGAATGAACCAGAAGAACATGTTGGAATTGTATTCCTGATTGACAGTCAGATAGCCTGTGTAGCTGATGGCGTCCGTCTCCACATTTGGTCCAACCCTACTCAGGTTCTTGGCTTCGTCAAGACGGCCATCTTGGATTAGCGGCGTCAGGAACAAAGGTTCGCCAGGATCCACCGGCGTCTCAAAATCTCTTGAGGAATGGCCCTTTGTTGACATCATCAAAATGCTCCACAGTAAAACCGGCCATATTACATGCAGGCTGCTGAATAATCTAAACGCCATTTTTGGGGGGGTACGCGTACTTTTCGTCCTTAACTAGTGCGAAGCTAGACTATGAATGTGCGGCCAACTGACAAATGTTACTTGAAGTGCTATTTGACACTATCTGGTACTCATCGTCACTCTACGTGATCAAAACACTTGTGCTGGTGAGCTAAGGTCGAGGAGTAATAAGTCAAGATTACAACAATCAACTATTTTTAATGCAATGAGATAAGCATGAATATAATTTCTAGATATTTTTTTTGACTGACGTCACATATTTTTAACATTTCAGTATACATTACAATTGTACACTTGTATTATCAAGGCTAGTAGAATGCACTACTACTAAATGCCCGAACGAGAGTGTAAAATGGCCTAATGAATCACAAAAAGTCTTCTCGCTCGGACTTTAATTAGTATTGCACGCCACTACTCGCCTAGTTAAATTGAGATTAAAATATTAATTTTGCAATTTGTAAACACAAGTTAAAATAATATTCAAATTCCAATTTAATCATAAGCAGACGTCATGCAACTGCCATGGACTGTTGCATTAGCAGACGACAGCCATCGCGGCCTCATAGATCACCATGTACATGTAAAGTGAACGAAGAGGTTTTTTGTCACCACTAAAATGGCATCGTTTTTTTCAATGCTAATGCTATGCTGCATACTAATTGCCTAGTTAAGATAGGCTTCTTTAATACATGCACTATGAAAACTAGCGCTCGGTCCGTACGACCACTTGGTCGTCGTCCCAGCGCAGCCCCTCGTGCCGCAGCAGCATGAGCGACATCTTTCGCAAGCGGTCGTAGTCCCCTTTGATGCCCACCACGTTCTCGGCCAGCGACATGGTCGTGTTCATCAGGAACTCCTGCGTCTCTTGAATCTTCTCGATTTCGTTCTGCCAATATATTGATCATCATCGATGAATTCTAGTTTCTATCGATTATTTGCCAACACTTTTTTGCCAACATACCTTCTTCTGCGAGAACGCTTCGGACCCGCATTGGCTGACCGTACTCTCGGATGCTCGAATGGCTTCCTTTACTTCCTCGGCGTTATTCCACCAGGCGAGCAAACGCTTGATGCCGGTGGCGCTGCGTTCGTTCGGCATGAACGAATGGCTCAGCATCGCGAACTTCTGACGCAGGACTAGAGGCAGCATGCTCTCCACGTTCAGCACCAGATCCACCTGAATATAGTTGTAAGGAGAGGCGTTCAACTAATCTATTCAACTAATCGCGTTCAACTAATCTCGTTGACTACGTTCAATTAGTCAGCTGGCTTCTCCTATGGTTTTCCAATTATGCAAGTGAAACGGAAAATGGCTACCATAACATTTAATAACGGGTCCCATAGTCATAACATGGGGATGATGACCTAACGTGGGCCCAATAGACCTAGCGCGTGTCACAGAGACCTAACATGGGTCCCATGGATGTCACAGTTGAATCGATTATTACCATTGATGTCTTGAGGAATGAATTGCCTTCGGTTTTCCTTCTAGCCTTGTAGTTGAATTCAACTAAGTTGAACGCGATTGGTTGCATGCGATTTTGATTTTTTAACAGACCTGCATTGCCAGGCGTTCGAGGTTGGCCTTGGCCTTGACCTCTGTGATGTTGTCAACGGCCAGGCCGGTGATCAGGTTCATGGTGACGATGGCCAGGAACAGGCTGGTCGGTATGAAGATGGCGTAGGCCGGAATCGGATAGAGCATCACGTTGCTATTGAAATGATCGTCGAAGTTGAATTCGCCAAGCATCATGGCGCACGTTGCTATGATGGACTTGAAAGCGTTCGTGTACTCGTACGGCTGGTTGTACATGAGCGTGTGCAGGCTGAAGGCGAAGGCCGTGATCAGGAAGAAGAAGACGATGCACACCTTGCAGAAAGTGCGGCACACTCGCGCGAACATGACCACGTAGATGCCCAAGTAGGGAAACTTGCTGATGAACAGCACCAAGTTGATCCACGCCAGGAAAATGGCCGCCGCTCCGATCTGCCACTGCCACACCTGCGGATCAAACACGTCAAATATAACGATGATGAGATTCAGGGGTCAACTGGGTCCATGTGACCGTCACATGGACCCAATTACATACCAATAGGTTCTAACAGAACCAAGGGGCAATAACAGACACCCAAGGGTTGTCTGTTGGAACGATTATCAAACCCTTAATCCTTAGTGATCAGGCTTGGAGTGAGTTCTGCCTCCCTACTGAAGGCACTACACTTTAGCCCTTAATAAGCATATCATGTCCCGGGTAGAATACAAGACAAATATCCAGCAAACAATCTAGCGATGCAAGGCTAGATTTGATGTCAAAAATCGTTCCTGAATACACTTAATACACTTACCTCTCGCACTCCAGTCTGAGAGGAACAGTCGGTGAAATCTATGACAACGACCAGGGACGTTGTGTAACATCCCCATTCGACCAAGTTCTCGAAGCCGAAATAGCTCAGTTTCATGGTGTACATTTGTAAAATCTGTTCACAAAATGGCACAAGGGCACATCAGATGCAGGACGTTGAACATACGCGCTCAATGCGCACTCACCTCCTTGGCCAAGTGAATCGCAATCAGTGTCACGATGACTTTCTTGATTGCCCTGATCAGGAACGGTTGCACAATGTGCAAGTGGTCGCGTTTTGCCTGGGACATTTCACAGACGCTAACGGGGGTCAACAACGTGCTCCCTTCGCCATTGGGCACTTCCCTAAAACACGGACAAAACATGGTTTAATTTTTCTTAATTCACATAGGCCTACTATTGGGTTCTTATGGCTGACTTACACGTTACTGAGGTTAAATATATTTTGCTGACTTACACCATGTAGTCTGGATCGTTTGGCTTTATCGGTTGGGGAACGGTGAGCAAGTAGCCCGTGAGCAACCCCAGGAACAGGATGTAGAAGGCGAGGTTTCCATAGTAGACGTAGCGACTGAAGCGAATCCACTTGAGGTGCAACAAGCTGACGCAGACGGAGTGCGACAGCAGATGCTGTTGCTTGCATTGCACCTATTTGTGAGTCGTAACAAATTAGGGCCGCCATTTTTGGGCAATGTCTCTGAAACATTAGAAATGTGTTGTCACCATCAGCATCAATGTGTGGTTGTCTTTCAGCGTGTTCTTGTTGGACGAACAGTCACGTGTCCGCTGGTCCTTCAACTCTAGCTCTTCTAAATCATCGGTTCCACCATACACGTCATCCAGCAGCGTGTAATCAAAGTTCACGGTGTATCGCGGGTGTTCCGGTGATACCTTGTTGGTGAAAGTACATCGAGCCAGTACCTCCTCAGCAATGTCTAGAATAATGATATTAATTCACATGGAATTTCTATTGAAATCGTTGTTTCAATCATTTTCAATCGGTGCACAATTACCTGGCATTCTTTGGATCAGCATTCGCAAGGGAGTGACCTTGAGGCCATTCTCCGTGTACTTGATGCTGTGCATTGCGTCCTTCCAATACTTGCTACGGACAATTGCTCTTGCCACCTCTCTGTCAATTCATGAGATACAATTTTAAGATTTGATTTGATTTGATTTCTGGCCAATAACAATCACCCGTGAAGTATGTAGGCCTACCTTCTGTTATTCTCTATGGCAACTTCGAGGCAATTCTGTCCGTACTCGTCTTCCGTCGAGACGTTTGCTCCCGAGTTCAAAAGGTGTAAAACGACATCCACGTTTCCAGATCCAGCTGCCAAATGTAGGGCAGTTGTCTTAACAGAAAATAGCGTTACAATGAGTGACCATGTATTGCAATATTTTTCCAACAATGGATTGTCTACCTTTGTTTTCTCTTTAGCCGAAATCTGCGTTCCGGCATCGAGCAATATGCGCACTGCGTTGACGTGTCCAGCGTGAGACGCACTCTCCATCGCTGTCCATGACCGTCCATTCCTTTTATTATTTGTTTAAGAGTTTGTTTTGAGCATTTATTTGGAGCAGTTTTACACTACTTTTTATGAAACAATGTTCCAAAGTTTGTGACGTTTCTTTCAAACTGTTTTAGCTTTCTATAAACGTTTGTTTCAAGAATCGTTTCAAAAGTCCTGCAAAATCTCGAATTGTTTTGTTGACAAATCAACCTTGTGTCCACGTTGGCGCCAACTTCTAAGAGAGCTTTTAGAATGCCATCTTGACCCATAGATGCTGCCAAATGAAGGGCAGTGTTGCCTTCCTCGTCCTTGCTGGCATGAGATGCCGTGTTGCTCAACAAGGTCCTCACAATCCTAGTACATTGTAGTTCACGCTCATTTGAAGTGTTTTAACTTTACCTTGAGTTTGTTCCAAGTATGTGATTCTGTATTATGCTTGATGTTCAAACCTCGTTTTGCCATGCAATGCTGCCAGTTGTAAGGCCGTCCTTTCGTCCTCGTTTTTCAACTCCACTGAGCATCCCAAATCCACCAATGTCTTCATCGATCAAACAAAAAAATGGAAATTTCTCTCCAGTTGAGTCCAGTATGAATCGAATTTAGGCAAAAGGCATTTTCTTTCCGTCTACCTGTGTGATTGCTAGAAATCCTCGACAGGCTGCCACATGCAAGGGGCTATTTCCAAGGTTGTCCGGTTTTTCTAGCAGTTCCTTTGATTGCGGGTCTTTGAGAAGTGCCTGAAATGGAGCAATTATGGGCATCAAAGTCGAGCAGTCGCGAGTGAAACGCTTTCATTGTTTGCCGTTGGACAACTTTCAATGAGCGCATCGTGCTGGTTGCGTTCCACAGCGCAGAAGACGGCGGTTCGGCCGCACTTGTCCACGACGCTGGCATCGGCATCCCGCTGCAGCAAGCACTTGATGGCCTCTACGTGCCCGCAGCCAGCGGCCACTAGAAGCGGCGTGCAGCTGTTTATGTCGCGCTGCTCGATGTTGGCATCGCTTCCAAGGTACAAAATAAACCATTGTTAAAACATCTCTTCTAATTTGACAATTGGAGGTTTTTGCGATCAACACAGGCGACAATGCAACCAATTCCAACCGCGATGTCCATGAAGGGATTAAACGTATGATCCACGAATCACAATGGCCACGTGACATTTACTTACTGGTCGACAAGAAGGTGCATGACAGCCACGTGATTGAAGATGGTTGCTCGATGCAACGGAGTTTCCTGTTCCACGTTGACGCAATCGACGTACGCATCCCTCTCAATGAGGATGCCAACAATGTCCACGTCGCCAGTCGCTGCGGCCAAATGGAGCGGCAAGTCGTTCTTCTGGCAGGCAGCATTCACGTCAACTCCTATGTATTCGTGATCGTGGAGGCGATAATAATGAACTTCCAATGAACCCACACGCTAATGAAACTATTTTTTTTTAATTTTATATTATTATATTATTATATTATATTATTATATTTATATATTACTATTATATTATATTTAATATATTTCTAAGGGGTAAGACAAGCTCAAATCCGTGGGTATTTACAGCCCTATAGGGACCATCACATAAATACATGTGGTTAAAACTTCGAATGTACTTGTGAAAATGAAAGTTCTTAATATATGGCTTTCCTTTTGACACAAGATGTTGCACAACATCGAGACGTCGATTCTCAATGGCCAACGCCAGCGCCGTGGTCTCGTGGATGTCTTTGTCCATCAGCATCTAATCCATCCAGCAATGTCGTGCGGTTACTTTATTAGGCACAATTAGTACTCGCATGGTGTATTTGCCGTACCGTACCTCCGATAAGATGTTGAGTTCGCCTCGTTTTTCAATGCTGTCCAAAATGACTCGCACTATGCCCAGGTTTCCCTCGGCGGCGGCTCTCAGGAGCGGAGTTGATTGCGTGTCGTCGTGCGCCCTCGGACTCGCTCCCGCTTCCAGGAGCAGTGCAACGATGTCTTCGTGACTGTTTATGCACGCCAAGATGAGGGCAGTTCTTCCTTCATTGTCTGGAGCCTGTTCAATGGAGACAATTACAGACACTTAGGTCCTAACAGACCAATTAGGGACAAAGACAAACACCCAAGGAATTTAGGAAAATAAGTAACCCCAATCCCCTAGGACTCAGGAGTGCCTCTCCCTCATTAAGTACCACTCGTACCTCGATGTCGATGCCTCTGCACTGAAGCAAGTCGACCGTCGCTTGGACGTTACCGCGTGAGGCAGCGTGCGACAGCGGCGTGAGACCGTGGTTGTCTCTGCCATTCAATTCGGCTCCTTGCGACACGAGCGACTGGATCACGCTTTCGTCCATGTCCAACTCCACGTCGATGTTGATGGTCGTCGTCATGCTGCTGTGGTACGAGGGCGGTGGGCTGTACTCGTCGGCGCCGGGACTTTCCGCGCTCACTTCTGGAATGCTGCCAGTTCGTAGCTGATCTTTTTCCTCGAATCTCAGCGGCATCTTGTTTTTTTTTTAAAGGGGGAGTCCAGTTCAGTTTTCCTTTTAGTTCTATTATATAGGCCTAACTTGCTGATTTTTTGTAAAAATATAGCGTTAGATCATTTTTTTTATTACTTTTATATGACTTTTCCTCGTTTTATCTGATACTATTTAACTTTAGTTTCCCTTTAATAAATTGAGAACGGCTAAACCTTCATTTGAATCTGCCGCCATGTGCAGTTCAAGTAATTGGCCACAAGATATTGATATTGATTATTGATATTTATAGGCCTATAGAAAGTTGATCTACTTACGGACTTTCGCCTTGCTTTGTCGTCGTTGGAAGCGGCGGCGTATTCCGGACATTCGGCGAAACTTGGCAGCACTCTACCACGGCGTAGCACAACCGTCGGTTCTATATCGTCGTAGCTTGGCTAGAGTACAAAAGCAAAACTTATGTGAGTTTTTAATAACACTGAATGCAATTTATAGGGATGAAAGAATGATGATCGTATGACCATCTCTGGTTCTTCTTGTTTCCTCAAACGGGATCCTTCCGACTTGCAAACTCTGTGCCGAGCTGCCATATGCAATGGACTCATTCCATCCTGTCCAGTTATCTTCACTTCTGCAAATATATTTCATCCAAATGTAAGGACGGCTGAATCACCACGGATAGTATCTTATAACAATCATAAGTATATCCGTTGGATACTTAATTGTTATAAGATTTGCATTGCATTAATGCAAATTCTATCGCAATTAGGTCTATCTGTCTTGGTTGTCGAACTTGGGTCATTTCGTGAGTTCGTTTCATCAGTTGTCTAGCTTAAGTCTGACTTGAGTGATTGAGTAAGTAAGCTTGGTATCGCTAAGGGTTCTAAGGAGAACTTGAAAGCGACTTGAGATTGTCTTTCCAATGCAATCTTATCAAGGCGGACAACCTCAAGTCGCGCTCAAGTTTTCCTTACATTAAAGTCTGGGTGTATGAGTCCTCTGGTTTCTATGATATGCTTTACCAACCTGCACCGTGTTCTAAGAGCAATTGCACCATGGCAAAGTGGTGGCAACGCGCTGCCAAATGCAAGGGTGCCAAGTTGTCCGCGTTCAGTTCGTTGATAGCTCGATTTAGACCCTTTTTGCTAGCGAACGAACCCAAGATGGCTGCCATCGTGACGACGTCTCCTTCTCGAGCCACCTATGGGGGCAATTATTGTAAAGTAAGATAAAACATTGGGGGTACCTTGGGATTCATTTGGGTACCATTGGTTACACACTATCAACGCGCACTAGCAGCGCAGATGCGCATTGTCACAATCAATTGTGACGACCCATACGTTTCACTTGGGTCCATATTTGTGTTGCGCATACTTTGCAATAGGGTCCCATAAACATTTTACAGGGCTTTAACGACGCACGCCTTTTTTATTGGGCAATGCTAGTTTGGAAGCCAACTTATTCTGATATCAAGGCAGCCATTGTGGAACACAATCGACCTAAGATGTATGAATGGCTCACCCTATGCAGAGAATTGCGAGGCTGTTTGACGGCATCCGCGTTGGCCGCATTCGCGCTCTTCTTGGCCTGTTTTCCCGCCGGATTCTGCGACAAGTCCACCATCCCCACGTGTTCGTTGCTGCTGGCCGACACTGAACGGAGCATTGAGTGCATCCAAGCGCTCGAGGACAAAGAGGACAAATTGGACGAGGCGAACGCGAAGCTCGAATGCGTTGAATGTCTATTTGATTGCTGCGACCACCGGTCCAGCCGCTCGTACGGATCATGCCCGGTGGCACTATTGTTGGTTGTAATATTTCCGAAAAAAATGTGCAAATTTGGTTAATTATGCTAGCCTTTCTTAATGGGGAAGCAACACCGATTTTCAAAACAAAACTGTCATTAAGCACCATTTAACATAACATATTCCATGGAAAATATTTTACAATTTTTTTATTCCTTTTACTTTATTTACTCGCAATCTTAACACGCTATGCGCTAGCTTTATGGAAACCGCCATCTTAATTTTAGCGTTCAATCCAATTCCGGTTTAATTCCATTAGGTCTACCTACATGTATAACGGAGGCGTATGACGCATGTCACGTCACACATTGCGATCAAGCACAGACCGTATACGGTACTTGAATTTGATGTACGCTATATTTAATTTTATTCCAAATAAATGCTAATAAATAAGCATTTTTATGCCAAAAAATAAAGTTTTAAATTATTACACATATTTTCTTTGCTAACCTAAAGTAAAAAAAAGTAAAAATAAATGTTACTACCCCTTTAAGACGCATAGGTTCTAAATTTAACAATTTTTCCAATATTATTCAGATACAGTTTCATTTTTGCGCGTTATAATTTCTAAAAAAACTCCGAAAATTATCCGAACCCACATCCCCAAGTACTGTACCGTCCAGTGCGAATCTTGGCGCCATTTTGCAGCTTTATGTCCATGATGACCGATCTCCAGTTGTCGAGTTATCAACTTCCTTGAGTCGATCTTTCTTCACTTATACGTACACATGTATGTGGCTTGTTTCATTGCATCAGTCAAGACTCAACTCATTAGATTTAAAATTTATTTTGGCTCCTAGGCTACACGAGCCTAATTAGCACTTCAATTAGCGCTTCAGGAAAAGAATAAAAATAGCAAATCACATGTCTTGAGCAAGCGAATACATACAGAGCCGTATATACATATTCTTGGCAATACTGCAATAGGCTAATGCATGCATTTAATTACACGCCTATTGTGTAATGCCGCGCTCTTAGCTGATGTAATTTTAATTGAGTTTAGGCCTATCCTGGTTTATAATTCAAAGATGTTTTATGGCCGCTGTTGCCGACGGCTGCCAATTGTTGGAAATGTGGACCAACTTTGTCAGAAGCAAACGTAATTAAAAACAACCCAATCGCTATGAAGAGAAGTTGAAGTTATTAAATATGAGAAATTAAATAGTCTTATTTTTGCTATTTCCTGGCATGGCAACACCACGCACCAGGAAACTACACTAATAATTCGATTTCTATTGTTGTTTTGACATAACAAACATATGCTTCATATACAACAAAGTTAAGATAAAATCAAATATGTAATGCAACAAGCCTAGTTGGTCCAGAATGCGAGTTTAAAATATCCTTAAATATAGAGTATCACTAATACATGTATATTCTGGAGAACCATTTCTGGCTCGTACCTGACTAATAGTCGGATTCTTGTCCTAACTAGACATGGCGAGATTATCGATCCTTGTGACCGACATTGCCATGCCCTTCGTCGTCGTCCCAGTGCAGCCCTTCGTGCCGCAGCAGAATGAGCGACATCTTTCTCAATCGAGCGTAGGCGTCCTTGACGCCCACCAGCTTCCTGGCCAGCGACATGGTCGTGTTCATGAGGAACTCCTGCGTCTCTTGAATCTTCTCGATTTCGTTCTGCCAATATATTGATCATCGATGAATTCTATTTTCGATCGATTACTTATCAATGGCCTACTTTTTGTCACCGACCAACCTTCTTCTTCGAGAACGCTTCGGACCCGCATTGGCTGACCGTGGTCTCGGACGTTCGAATGGCTTCCTTCACTTCCTCGGCGCTGTTCCACCAGGCGAACAAACGATTGATGCCGGTGGCCCTGCGTTCGTTCGGCAAGAACGAATATTGCCGCATCGCCAACTTCTGGCGCAGAACTAGCGGTAGCATGGTTTCCACGTTGAGGACCAGATCCACCTGCAAATAGTTGTAATCAGAGCCGTTCAGATAATCGTGTTAACTTGGTTCAATGGGCCTCATAGACCTAACATGGGTCCCGCAGGTTATAAATGGGTCCCATAGACGTTTCATGTGGGTCGATTATTATCATCGATGTCTGAAGAATGAGTTAAATTCAGTTTTAACGTTGTTGCCTTGTAGTTGAATTCAACTAAGTTGAACGCGATTGGTTGCGTCGATTTTGATTAAATTAACAAGCGTATTCGTGATTGCCAGCACTTACAGGCTTAAGCCTATTGCCGGTGTATAATAATAATAACAACAGACCTGCATTGCCAGACGTTCAAGGTGGGCCTTCCCCTTGACCGATGCGATGTTGTCAACTGCGAGTGCAATGATCATGTTCATGGTGAGGATGGACAGGAATAAGGTGCATGGTATGAAGATGGCGTAGGCCGGAATTGGATAGAGCAGCGTGCTGTCTTCAAAGTGATCGTCGTAGTTGAATTCGCCGAGCATCATGGCCCACGTTCCCAGGATGGACTTGAGGGCATTGGTGAACTCGTAGGGCTGGTTGTAGAAAACCGTATGCAGGCCGAACGCGAAGGCCGTGACCAGGAAGATGAAGACGAGGCAGAATTTGAAAAAAGTGCGACACACTCGGGCGAACATGACCACGTAGATGCCCAAGTACGGAAACTTGCTAATGAACAGCACCAAGTTGGTCCACGCCAAGAAAATGGCCACCGCTCCTATCTGCCATTGCCACACCTGCGCATATCAGACGAATTTATTTTTTACTTGCTTAGCTTGAGTGTGTTGAGACAGCCTAATGATTTTTACTTCGTTCCTGATTGCAATAACCAGGATCCAATTACCTCTCGCACTCCAGTCAGAGAGGAACATTCCGTGAAGTCTATGACAAGGACCAGGGACGTCGAGTAACATCCCCATTCCACCATGTTCTCGAAGCCGAAATAGCTGAGTCTCATGGTGAACATTTCCAAAACCTCCTTGACCATTTGAATTACAATCATCGCCACCATGACTTTCTTGATCGTTCTCATCAGGTCTGGCTGCACAATGTGTAAGCTGTCGCGTTTGATCTTGGACATGCCGCAGACGCTCACCCAGGTCATTTCCGTTGGTCCATCAGCACTGGGCTTTTCACTAAAACGAAAACCAACTTTTTCTTTTGAACTCTTAAATTAGACAAATGTAACAAAACACCTTTGGTGGTGTTATTGCTCACTTACATCACGTCGTAGACTGGATTATTCGGATCGATTGGTGGGGTAACGGCGAGCAAATATACAGTGATCAATCCCAAGAACAGGATGTAAAAGGCGAGGTTTCCATAGTAGACGTAGCGACTGAAGTGCATCCACTTGAGGTGCAACAAGCTGACGCAGACGGAGTGCGAAAGCAGATGCTGTTGCTTGCATTTGACCTTTTAGTGATTTCATACAATTCCAAATTAGTATTTTGATCCGTGGACAAGTGGACAATATACCCAGATCTGAGGTTCTACGTGTTTGTTACCATCAGCATCAATGTATGATTGTCTTTCAAGATGTTTTTGTTGGATGAACAGTCAGCAATTCGATGGTCCTTCTTTGTTTCCCCTCCAGAACTCTTGATGCCAGTGTAGACGTCGTCCAAGAGTGTGTAATCGAAGTTCACCGTGTATTTTGGGTGATCGGACGCAACTTTGCTGGTGCAAGTGCATCGAGCCAGGACCTCCTCAGCAATGTCTAAAATAATGATATTAATTCACATGGAATTTCTATTGAAATCGTTGTTTCAATCATTTTCAATCGGTGCACAATTACCTG
>JAQIYI010000316.1:0-21418 GCA_034700265.1 Polyzonium germanicum
GACTCCGAGTGGCCGTGAGCGAGCAGAGCAAAGCAGAAAGCCGTGCTCTACTCACTGAGCTACCGGAGCTCCCCCTCTTGAGTCTGAAATAGGCTGTTCACGACAACGGTGGCGCCATCTAGATCACCTTAACGACACTTCAATAAGGCAGAGGCTACCCACAGGGTTAGCGCAGCCGCGAGTACTGAGTCAATACTAAACAATACTTAGGCCTATCCTAGGCCTAACCTTTGTCCTTATTCGCTCCCGGATATGCTAACAGAATTGCCTCTCTGGCCTCAATCCATCGCGTCCACGTGACTATAGTTTAGTTAACTAATACGTGATTTTTAAGTAGTTAACTAATTACCTGAAGTACGCAGCAGGGCGTGACGCAGAAGGCGACTTCAAGACTTGAACAACAAGTGGCAGTCAAGAGCGCGCACTCAATTGACGGTTGAAAAACTCCACTTTAACTCGAATTAGCATGCGCTAACTTGTTATCGCCTTTAACCATGCGTTAACAGGACGTTTGAACGTTTTAAAATAAAACTGCCGGTGTTTAAAAAGTTGTTCAGCGACGCTTTTCCTTCGCGCTCACCTCCGCCAGAAAGAATAATGTTTTTCAAACAAATGCAAAGATGGCGTCGCCGGAAGCAGCCAACTAGCTGCTTTGCGCCAACCGGAAGTGTCGTGAGCTATGACTAGTGGCGCTTCCATGTTCCACTCAGCACGTGTGCCGTTTCATCCAATTGATTGAATTGCAGCCAATTTCGCGTATTTGCGTTACGGTTTTTGACGTAACGTCGGAGAAATGTACCGCGTGAAACCAAAGACGCAATGGAAGGGAATACCGACCGGTATTCTAGAGGACTTCGTGCTCGCGGACGTCGAAGACGACGACGGTGAGAAGGGAACTGCCAGTGGCAGCGTCCAATTCCCAGAAGGTTTCGACGGCATCGACGAACTGGCCGACTATGAGCTCATTGGACAGCCTTGCGAAGTCATTCCAGTGGCGGAGGACTCTTCGTCATCGGAAGACAGCGATGGACACCGGCGCCAGGTAGGCTAGTATGCAACTATAATGTGCACGTCGTGTCGACCTCGCGCGGACAATTAATTAGTGCCACGCCCAGTTAATTAATTGTCCATGGTCATCAATATAAGTGCTTGATGCTTATGATAATTGATTCCACCCGCAGAAAGGAAAGAAACGCAAGAAGCGTCGGAGGTCCATCGAGCTGGACGATGGTCCTGAAGCTGAAGATGGTCAGGAGGAGCACGACGACGAGAACCAAACTTGGTACAATGACGGCGTCGACGAGCACATCACCGAGAGATCGAAGAAGATGAAGTCAGACGTTTCCGAACGATATGATGTGCAGGAGATGCCACGGAAAAAGTCCAAAAAACGCTTATCCAAGAAGCAGAAGTCCAAGGAAAGAAATCGAAAGCCCGCCTACGACTCGATGAAGACATTAACGTCGGATGCTGCAGTCGATCGAAAATCTGACATGACTGCCTGGGACGAGCTTTACGTGCCCGATGCGGTCCTCAGAGCGCTCGCCGATCTTGGCTATGACCAGCCCACCGAGATTCAGGCATTGTGCCTTCCATCCGCCATCAGAGATCGAATGGACATTCTTGGCGCCGCTGAAACCGTAAGGACTGGTTCGCTTTGTGCCGTTTGTTCTGAGTGTTTTCAGAACAAAAGGTTTGCGCATTAAAAATTGCCTCAGCTGAATTCTCGTCTTTTAACGTGACAGGGAAGTGGCAAAACACTCGCATTTGGAATTCCTATTATAAAACACATTCTGTCGGACAAGGAAGCAGAAGAGGAAGACGCTGAAGGAGAACAACAAGAGCCAGAACCGACTCCTAAGAAGCGGAATTCAAAACTGCGCTGCTTGATCGTCACGCCCACTCGCGAGCTGGCCATCCAAGTGAAGAACCACCTAGTGGCCATCGCCAAGTACACTGACATCAAGGTCAGCCTAGCTTCCAGAATAATTAACTATTTAATTACAAGATAATCAAGAAAGTGAATTTTAATATCACAACCATTTCAGATAACCGTTATTGTCGGTGGCATGTCACAAGAGAAGCAACTGCGCGTCTTGAAACGTTGTCCAGAAATAGTGGTCGGCACTCCAGGCCGTCTATGGGAACTTGTTCACGAGGTATGTTTCACGTAGAGAGGTTCAAGAAGACAAACATTCTTATACTTGGTGGGCCTAATTGTTTCACTGCCAATTCAAAACAAAAGGGTCAAAACCATCTGTCCAAAGCGTCCTCGATCAACTATTTGGTCATCGATGAAGCAGACAGGATGCTGGAGAAAGGACACTTTGAGGAATTGTCCAGGCTGCTGGCGCACATCAACTTGTACGGCCTTGTTTTCCAGCAATTGACATGTCTTATTTCTAACAATTAATTGTTTCTTCATCGCTTTTTCACTTAGCGACGGAGTGAAGAAAGAGGCCAGACAGACGTTTGTGTTTTCCGCCACGCTCACCTTGATCCACGACGCTCCTAAACGAATCGTCATGAACAAGAAGAAGCAGAAACTGACTGAGAAAACCAAACTAGGTACGTGGAAGTCTTAGGACTCTGGATCAGTTCTCTTAAACTATAGATTTAGACAAAAATGTTTCCAACTAGATAAGCTGATGGCAGCGATCGGCGTGAAGGAGAAGCCCAAAGTTGTGGACATTACGCGGAAAGTGGGCACGGCCGAGACGCTTCAGGAAGGCCGGATCAACTGTAAGCTGGAGGAGAAGGACGCCTACTTGTACTACATTCTGTCCCAGCACCCAGGTCGCACGCTCGTCTTCTGCAACAGCGTGGACTGTGTGCGACGGCTCACCACGGTCATGACCGTTCTGAAACGAACGCCAATGCCTCTGCACGCAGCCATGCACCAGAAGCAGCGTCTCAAGAACCTGGAAAGATTCACCGGTGAGTTTTGGACTTTTTGATTGCACCAGTGCCGACTTGATCCAACTTCTGTTTTGTCTTCTTAAAGCCAGCGCAAATGGACTTCTGATCGCGACCGACGTGGCGCAGAGAGGTCTGGACGTGCCCAACGTCGAGCACGTCATTCACTACCAAGTGCCAAGGACTTCAGAGGCAATTAAGTCTTAATAAAATATGCTGACAAAAGAGTTTCTCTCGTTCTAATCATTGACGCGCGTTGAAACCTGAATTTCTGAAACCGCACAGGCTTACGTGCATCGCAGTGGAAGGACGGCGAGAGCGTCCAAGGAAGGCGTCAGCATTATGCTCGTCGATCCGGATGAAGCCATCAGCTATCGTAGAATCTGCAGGACGCTCGAGAGAGGTCAGACCTCACAACCAATGAAAAAGAAAACGAACAAAAATATAAACTTCTCTTTGCTTGCAGAGAACGATCTGCCCATCTTTCCAGTCAATCCGTCCATCCTGAAGGAAGTGAAGCAGCGAGTGAAACTGGCTCAGAGGTTGGACCAACTGGAGCACAGGCACAGGCGTCTCAACAGCCAGAACAATTGGTTCAAGAAGGCAGCCATGGACATGGACATCGAGCTGGACGAAGACAACCTGTAAGTAAAATAAAATACTCTTGTGGCTATCGTGCTTCAGTTGTTAAGTGCTCGTCATTGGCTGTCAGTTAGAATCCCGTGCATGTCACATGGATTCGGACTTATTAAAAAGAAAATATACCTGATGACGTCATCGAGGTGTTTTTTATGTTCGCTCTCAAAGGCTCAACAACATGGGCGACAAATCAGAACAAGCTGACTATCGACGTCAAGTGACCTCAATGCAACAGCAGTTGGACGCCTTGTTGCGCAAGCCAATCCTGAGTGAGAAGATCGTTGGTCGGTACCCGAGCTTTGGCGCCAACTTGGACAGCGTTCTGATGCGAGCCACCAGTATGTCATCGCAGTCATTTCAGTTGAAGCCAACATGATTGGAAGCGATTTTCAAACTAATGAGGCTCGTTTCTTTGATTTCACCTATAGGTTCAGGCAAGGACAACGCCTTGGCCATCTTGAAGAACGATCAGAAGCGAATTAAAGACAAAAAAAAGTCGAAATCCGTGACTAATTTGGGCAGCAGCTTCAACAAGTCCAAAGCAAAATTCAAGTCAAAGCAGAGGAAAAAGAAGCCAAAGAATAAATCACTTTGACTTTTCTACTTGGCCTGGATCCTGCTTTGAAATTTGAATCATTTAAATCTAAAGACAAACAGAAATAAAAATGCCAATTTCGATTAAGTTCATTCAAGACGTTGTCCGGACTCAATGTGTACGAAACGGAAGTCCTTTTTAAATTTCTTTTTCTTCTTCATTCGACACAGTTCACAAGTAGGCTATTAATAGGCCCGAACGAACGTAAACAGCAAAAGCAAAAATGTGAATTTATTGAGCCAAGATGCGCCAAAACGTATCTTAGCTTGGCTGATTTTATTTAAAGCGGCGATACGCACAGGCAAAGATAAAAAGTTATAGTTTAGCTTTGGTAAATTTGAAAGAAAAATAAGCCCCCACGGCCACGGCTGCTGCCGTTTGGCCGTGTGATGTCACATTCCATTTTAGGAAATGCATGCTCGGTAACAGTAGAGGCTGCTGAGGCCTTGCTTGGATGCATAGGCGGAAGCAGGGCTCGCGACCAATGAGCGACGACCTACATGTATTGAGTTACGCACTAGGCCATTCTTTAATGGCATTGGAGTCACTGTGCGTAGTGTGCAGGCGATTGAGTGGGAAACGCGTGGGCGTCAATGTCTGTTGGAAACAACTTGAGCTTATCTCAAGAAGAGCGCATTCCTGCGTCCAAGTGAGACGAGAAGTCAAGCAGAGTCCGTCATCCAATATTGCAACTTTTGCAAAGGCTTCACAGAGTTCTCTGACAACGATCGATCGATTATTCTAATTTACATTTCAGGCGTTTTTCTCAAGCAGACTGCCTCAGTTTGGATTCATTCACGGGGTGCACCGGCATTATTTTACTCGCATTCTTTCAATTCACAAAGGCTCGTTGAAAGGTAGGCTGTAGCCTGTAGGCAATAATCACGTAGGTAAGCTCGGGTGTGATTCGCACTGTGCATTCTGTATCGACCTGCCATTTGACAACATTTCGGGCTTAATTGCATAAAAATCGATCGTCTCGATTGCATAAGCCTACTCGGTAATATATGTAGCCAACTAGTAGGCCTAACTTCATAAGTCACACTTTCATACAGCACATTGGACCAAATTGGAAGCCAGGGTTTTTTAAATATGAAGAAAGGAGTCTGGTCTCGCTACACGATCAGTAGCCAAAAGCATTTGCTGGCATTTGTTTGCTCGTTAGCAGTGATTGCCTACTTTCATCGATGCATTTATTGTGTTTTCTATTTCTAGTATGTACACTCGCATAGTGTGTTGGCAGGTTATTGAATAGTGGATTAGTGATTGAATTAAAGCTTCGAGAGATCACCAGCCATGATGTCGATAGGCCTACTCGGAAGTAAGCTGCCCGTTTTTGGTCCTACAGGGTATCTCGCAACCCATGTAAGATGGGCTGACGCCCATCTGGGCAACTTATTTTTAAAACACAAACAAACTGTAGCCTAACCCTGCTAGCTCATGTATACAGATAGATGTACGTGGGTTTGACCTCGTTTTAGCCGCGCACAATGTTACTTGCCTTTATTTGCTTCGCTTTCTTCCGACGCGCCCATGTTCACACAACAGTTCGCCTCGCCGATTAATTCCTTCTTCCCGTTTTACTCCTCAATGGATATCTCAACTGGGTCGCCATCAGCTAGACACCACTGATACCATTGGACGAGCAATCAATCAAGCCGATTGAACATGGACCCCAGAAGACGATTCGCTCTTTTCAAAATCCTTCAGCTGGTACGTGCAAGCAAGATTGAATGAACCGGAGCAGGTTGCTTACTATAGGCTAGTAGGTGCTAAAAGTCCGAGCGAGATGCAATTTAGCCAGACATGTTTTCGTTCTCTGTTTTGACAGGTTCTGGGGCTGACCACGTACATCCTGTACATGGTGTACCATGCCAATCTAGCCGTGGTCAGTCGGTCGGACAGCAGCAACGAGGCGTTCGTCCGATCGTCCTTCGGCATGACAACCGTCACGGCATTTCCCTTCATTGTCGTCTCGAGCACCGTCATCGTCTATCTGCTCAACAACAACAGCGTGGTTGAGAACAACCTCCTCGTACGTACAGTTGCCTATGGGCCAAACAGTTGATTAGTTAGTTAATTGAACCGCTACTGGGCATGCTATCATAGTGTAAAAGTGTCTTACAAAATATACTCCATTTTAAGAGCATCATTTTACAAATTCAAGGCTGGTATCTCAAAGTTAGTACAACTTTAACGCGACTTGAGATTGCCTTTACAATGCAATTGAGAAAGCCTCAAGTTTCGTTCAGGATCTGTCCTTACAATATGTCGGGATATACGATTTGGGTTTTTATACATATTTTTTATTTTTGTTTAATTTTTTTCTTCAAATGTCTGGCCTTGGCATGCGTTTAAAGTTAATTGTGATGATAATGCGCTCGCATATGACCAGTGAAATGAGCGCCTCATGTATGGTGGCGGCATCTGGAAGATTAGATTTCCGCCGAGAAAGCAACAACTTGATCCATTATCGAGGTCACGCCAAACGAAACCTTGGGTTATTTATTTATTTTTCTATTATCTTGACGCCTCTTCCTAGAACAGCTAGCGCCTACTACTCTACAATGTATCTGCAACCAGGCTACAGTTCTGCGGAGAAAAAAATGACATTTGGCAACCAACGCAAAGTGAAACGCCAGATGCCATCAGACAATGCACGCGGGCTTCGTCATGCATCATGACTTCATGAAATTAAATCTCAGACATTGAATGTTTCCGCTGGTATCCCTGGAGTTTAACTTCAACTTCACTCAAGACAGTCTTTCCAGTCTATTCTATTGGCTAGTGAAATGCAATGGAAATTCGCAAAATCTGAAACCTTGTGCAATTTGTAAATTCATTTTCTTAAAATTAGTAGTCTGAAATTCATGTTGCTAGGCAACCGATATTTAAATGCAATAATTACTACAGATTCAGATAGCTTCGTTCTGTAGACCTACCACGCACGTGATTGAGCCAGTTTTAACAAATGGTTTCGTCGGGTCGCGCGATAAATTCGCATACTGCTACTCAGCCCTTATATAATCTATATACCTTGCCTTATACGTGATATGTTTGTGCTTGCAGCAATTCCTGTTCAGCATTTTGGGCTTCAGCATGTACTTGATCACGGGCTTGATGGTCTTCCACTTCTGCGGCGACTACAGCTTCTGCTCGGGCGGCATGAAAACGACTGCCGTAAGCATCCATGGCCACCGTGAAACTCAATGATCCTCCTGATGGAGACACGAGAAATAATTGTCGGCAATCTTTCTAGAGCTTCTTATTGGGCACCAGCATCGTTTACCTGGTGGAAGTGGTGTTCGGCGCCATGGACAGATGCCGATAAACTTGGCAACGAAGACTGAAGACTGAGTCGAAGTGATTGAGCCGTGAATCACACGCCGACAAACGTCATCCGCATCATGCAGGACATTGCTTCGCAGCTTTCCTTTGGAAGGACGACAACAACGTCCACGTGATAGAGGTGATACCATTAACCGATAACTGATGGCGTCATCACGAGTCATATTTCTACAAGTGTTGAGTTTCTTTCCTCCATTATAAATTTCTCTCATTTGCAATTATCTTCTTCCCACGCTAATGACCGCCGTCTCTGTCACAGGCCTTTTTCTGCTGATGCAGGGCAATTATCTTTCTATAATTATATTGTTTTCACTTCCGACTATTAACTATTTTTTCTAAACACACAGATTGAGCTTATATATATTTACAATGTAGTCCTGTTTTGTTTATAAATGTTTGCTATGCACCTATATTTAAATCAAAGCCTTTCTTAAAAATCAACGTTTGAGGTGGTGCGCAAAGTGAAACTGGCTCAAAGGTTGAGTCAACTCTGAGGATGTCGTGCATACAGCAAATCCATCAAAGCTTTTAGACACATCGGACTAAATCGGGCTTTTTACTACAAATCGTCAAAATATGCCATTTATTTCGGTTACTTTGATTAAATGTTGAATATTTAATCAAAGCGGATATTTAAAAATCGAAATGCAGGGATTCAGAGTTAATTGTTCAGTGTGAACGCGCGTCCTCTTTCCACATTCACGTTTATTACGAATAGGCCTACCTGGTAGCCTACATAGCTGACATACTTCCCAAATAATAAATTAATAATTGGGAGGAAAGTTTCAAGAATGCACCAGGTCACCGCTACATGCTAGTTGGGAAACAGTTAAAACAACAACAAAATCATACATGCGCTGCACGCAGCACACGTAGCGTGCAATGATGTCACGTACGTACTACGTAGTACATCCAGTATTCCAGTGTCCAGTGGAAAAATCGGACAAATGGAAAGCTCTTGAAGTTTGTACACACATCAAAAGCGACCAATGAGGGACGCCGGCACAATCACGCTTGTATTGATAAAGTACATTAAATATGAACCGTGTTCACACACACATACGCAGAAATACAGTATTGATCAATATATGCATATGGAAAGGCGTAGGGAGACTCATCCTGGACCCTGGGAGAGGATTTCGATGTTTGTGCGTGGGAGTTAATGGCAACTGTTTCACGAAGTTGAAAGCCAACCAATTCGGCCGGATGATCCAAGTGCACCGAAGTGCGACGTCATCGGCCTACTACATAGCCTACGTGAAACGAGCCTCGAGTAAACAACAAGTGGCGTATCCGTGGTTTCAGTTGGCTTTCGACGCCACGCCGCGCCGCGCGATCCCTCAAAGGAGAGTCCATCACGGATGACTCAGCCGCCGAAAGCCTCTGACACATTTCCGTCATAGTTATTTTTAATTTTTTATTTATCATACAGTATATACTTATACTCTCGGTTCCAGTGAACGCTTAAATAGTTAATCGCGATCGATTGAGCTGCGCAGACGTCTAGCCGAATCAATTATAGCCACTTGGGACATATCGATCAGCCTTAATTGCGCACAGCCTGTATTCTTTCTGCAGTTCTCCGATCATCGTTGAAAGGTAATTAACTCAATTCCTTGAATTAATTAATTCAATTTTTTCCGCGCTAGTAGTCGATAGAAAATGTGCCGAATCAAAATACAAGACATTCATTTAATTTGCTGACATTTATTAATTTTTAGAAAACAGATTAACCGTAAATGCGTAAATGATTAATAGAAATTTGAATGAAGCCACTTTGGAATTACATTAACCAGCCTCAAGACTTTGTTCATCTGTGCCAACCTACATTGAAAAGTGTTTGCTAGAGAATACATGTAGTCTAAATGTAATGCAAGTTTATCGATCTTTATTTTTTAAGTTATTTCGCATTAAAGCGTATATGCCGCTAACTGGTATGATCAAATTATATGTGTAGGATAGCTATTCATTCTCAAATACTCTCATGCAAATTGGCAAAAATAAAATCAAAATGATGTAAAATATCTGATTGCGCACGTGATCAGCTAAGGTGTTGGCCCAGGTGCAGAATTCTCTTTGGAAAAAACAAATAGACTTATAACTGCTCAGCTTATCTGTTTATGCGGGTCTGACCTCAATTCAAGATAGGCTTGCGCTTTAGTTGAACATAAAAAAATCAAAATTCTAGAAAAAAACATTTTTTATCATTTCACTTATAAATTATTTATGTTGGCCCTCCAATTATGGATCTAACTTGTTTTTCTCTCTCCGAAAACCTTTTCCAGGAAATTAACGAATACGGATCACAAATGCATTTATTCTTTGAAGTTTCGATTACATTCATTCGTATTCACATTTAATTGATTATTTTACATTTGCACCGCTAGTAGAAATTTTTAGTAGTTTTAAGTTGCATTAATTTCACGAGCACTGTGTAATGTAAGGGCCACGCACGTGCGATTCGTCAGCACGTGCAAAGTATTTTAAATTTCCATATCGATTAACTCGTGCGTTCTATTTTGTTGTTCCTTCGATATTTGTGAAGTGTTTTTCTCTCCAAAAATCAATCAATCAGTAATCATTAATCAATTAATTAATCAACTAATCAATCAATTAGTTAATTAATCACCAATTAAGCATAATCGTTCATTCTAGATGGACGCCAGAAGACGATTCGCCCTCTTGAAGCTGCTGCAGTTGGTGAGACCCAGCAACAAGATTGAATTTTGATTAATTAGGCCTACCGATTGACCTTGATCAATATTGATCGATATCCTTTTTGGACAGCTTTTGGGTTTGACGACGTACTTCATGTACATGTCGTACCATGCCAACTTGGCCGTCGCCGCCGGAGGTGACAGCAGCAACGAGGTGTTCGTCCGCTCGTCGTTCGGCATGACAACCGTCACGGCGTTTCCGTTCATCATCATCGCTCTCACGGTCGTCGTCTACTTGGTCAACAACAGCACAGGCGCCGAGAGCAGCCTCCTCGTACGTTTTTCTACGTTGCCTTTCTAAGTCAAGTTGGGTTGTCACTAAGCAATGTAATAATGGCACTTGCTCTTCGCAACCTTTTGCTGCTTGAGGCTCATTAACAAACCAGATTTTATAACAGAAGGTTCCGTCGGGTCGTGCGATTAAAATTTCCTAGTGCTGATCCAGTCCATGCATAATTAACAATTCTGTATGAACAAAACGTTAAGAATGCTTATAGCTCGGAGTTAGGCTAACTAGATAATTAAATTCAGAATAACGCGTGGTCTTACGTGAAAATTGGCGTGGGAGAAAGACGGTCGTCGTCGTCGTCATACAGTAAATACGCAGGAATTCACGAGGCCACCCAGAGAGGCTTTCAATTTATTCAAGGAAAACCTTGAGTTTCTTTTCAGTTTTCGCGTCCACGCCTTCTTCCTATACTAGTAAAACAATGAGTCGTAGGCCTAAAGCAGTAACAATGCAAAGCCGTAAATATAATCGTTCGACATTATCACCGAAAAGTAAATTTGGCAACCGCCGCATTCGTCCCATTAAACGTTCGGCTGAATTGTGTCAGCGAGGGCCGCTAATTTAATCCTACGGTACTGCACAGCTAGAGTGGGAGGCTTCATGCCTATAAATCATCAAGGTTTCAGTTGATAACAGAAATCCAATACGCTTGAATATAATCACTGAAGGTAACGCAAGAATTGGTTGCCAATTAGTCTCGCTTGGTTTGAGTCAACACTCGGGTCAGCTGGGCTGAACCGTGGCCTAGTTAACCTATTGCACGTTAAAACTATGTTGGTCAAACATACATGTATTTTAGGTGATTCTAGTGCGCATATTTGCTAAGTTTTATAGAAAATATTCTCGTTTGATGAAATTAAATTTGAAAAACTGACCAATTTCTATATAAATCGGCGGGCTTAAGAGTAATTAATGGTTTTTTAATTTATATTTGATGTTTGTTTTTGCAGCACTTCCTATTCAGCTGCGTCGGCTTCGGCATGTACTTGATCACCGGCTCGATGGTCTTCCACTTCTGCGGCGACTACAGCGTCTGCTCGGACGGAATAAAAGCGACTGCCGTGAGCAAACCCCCTGTCAACAATCACGATATCATCATGACGATATCTTGAAAAAATGTTTTTCCTTCTTGTCTTTAGGCGTTGTGTTTGATCACCAGCATCGTTTACCTGGTGGAAGTGGTGTTCGGCGCCTTGGACCGATGCCGATAAACTATCAAAGGCCGCCGAGAGAGCCTCTCCGAAAGGCGGCGGAAGACGTTTCATCAATTCGTCGACGTAAACGTGATCGGCAGGTTTTTCATCATCACTCAGCAGATATTCGTTTTGCTTTCGAATAACAACAACAACAACCGCGTGATAGCCTGATGACGTCATCTTTTCTTCATTATAAAGTTCTCCCATGCGTTGCTCCTTTTCATTTACTTCTTCCCACGCTAATCGTTTGAAATTCTCACACTTTGCATTTTTTGTTTTCCTTTTAATCCGAATTGAGTTCTGACTCAAATTCTTTTTCATTACAAACACCGTGATTTCGCTTATTTTTCCTTGTTGGAATATTCGACTTGAGATTCATACCAGATTTTGTATTCAAAATGAGATGTTAAGATTAATTAACCATTTATTAAATCTTCTTCAAACGTTAATTCTCTCCTGTAGCTTTAATTTTTGGGAAATTTACGGCCAGCTTCGCACTTAGCGGGAAAAGGCAGGCCTCAAATTCCCAAAAATTACAAATTTATAAATTTAACCTTTACCGATATCTTATTAGCACTTAGATTATATTCACGCCTACTGTGTATCAGGACCAGGAACGGAGGGGATTCTTATCTTGAGCAAACACATTTTGTTTGCACTGTGACGTCACATCTAATATCGCAGATAATAATCAGATATTGGTAGGGGTACACCGTAACTGTGGCGTTCATTATAAGAAGTGATCCGAAGATAGGTGCATAACGACAGTTATCATCAGCAGGAGGTCCGAACTACGGTTGGCTGCTCGGCTTAATTCCTTAAAATCGATCGAGAACAATTCAGTTAAATGAGCTAACTGAATGCAATTAAGTTTCAGAGTGCCTTTGAAATAACCAGTGGACTAATGGATCTGCTATCGTTCATGCGTCCGTTGTTCATCGTCAGGATCGTGGAGTTGGTGAGTGTTCAGGATTGCCAAATTCTTGAGACTTAGGCTGGTATCATTAGCGGGTATAAGTCGATTCTCGAGAGTGACTCGAGCGGTGCTCACCCATAGGTTAATACCAGTGAGCAAGGCTCGAGTCACTCTGGAGAATCGCCTTATACCCGCTAGTGATACCAGCCTTAATATTCCTTAGTCGCTAATCTCGCGAATCGTCAGCCTTCCTGAAGTCTTCGATCTTAGATCTTAGGAATCGTGTGCTTCCTGCTGGTGACCAAGTATTTCGCCGAGGATGCGGTGGCAAGTTCAGGGGACACCCTGCGCTATTTTGCGCTGAAAATGCATGTGGTCACCGTATCCGCCTTTGCCTTTCCCTTCTTGGCGGCCAGCACCTTGGCTACCCACCTAGTGGAAGGCCACGTCGTCGAGAGGCACTTCCAGGCAAGTCGCATGATGATTCTGCTCTGGATGGACTTTCATCTGGAACTCGGTTGATGAGTGTGATGAGAGTCCGGAAATATTTTCAGAAGAACTGGAAACAAAATTGGAGAGTAACATTTTCTCTTGTAATCTAACGTAATGTATAAGTCCGATTAAAGAGGAAATTTTTACATGGAAAGACAAGAACCAAATGAAGTTAAAAATGGAAAAGATGGAAATTGTATCTCTGGAGGAGCGTTGGAAAAATTCAGACTGATTTTGCTACACATGAAGATTAAAAATGCTAACTTGTCATACATTTTCTTGAATTTCTGCAGACATTTGACAACCCATGTCTAATCAAGATTAATTAGAATTAATCATGTTTCAGCCTATGCTGTTGGCGGTCGCCGGATTCGTTTGCAATTTCCTGGCCGGCATCTACGTTCTGATCCACGCCGACGACAACGTCTGGGTGCTCATTGATGTCTATGATTCCAGTTCCTACTACTTCACTGGAGTGTGTTGTTCGCCTAACCAAAATGACAGAAATGCTATAAGCAAAAATCCGTTTTCTCGCCAATTGTCTTTTTATTACAGTTAAAATTCGGTGCTCTTCTTTAAGGTCTCTTTCATCTTCGCGGGAATCGCCTACGTCGTGGATACAGTCATGGCCATCAGATACAGAAGAAATTGAATAACTCAGGCGAATCCACTTGCTTTTTGCTTTTATTTTATTATTTGCATGTAATAAATGTAGGCCTAATTGTAGAGTAGGCCTACTCATTACTTGTAATTTCAAGCGTCCTGTAGCCTTCATACTTCGCTCTTGAAAGAATTAAGTCACATATTTAGTTTGAAAGCCACCGCTAGATGGTGCGCCATATAGACTTTCGAAGCCAACTCCCTAAGAGCTTAAACTGTAGCTAAAGCTGTCTTAACTCGAGACCGGTCCGGGATTTTAGTGACTCAAGCCTTAAAATACAGGCAATTTGGATTATGCGGACAATTGTGAAGACAATTTCTGCTTATCAGGAACGAGGAAAGATATGAATAATTCATATCTAATCAAGCGCAAAAAATTTGGACGCCTTCAAATGTTATCGAAAGTCGACAGACAAAGGCTTGAAAACAAAAAATTTCGGGCGGTTTTCCGAAGTCCGCCCCCTATTTCATCTGTGATATCTCGGACGAGCGAACAGACGAATTCGTGACGTCACATTCGTTCGCGAAATGGGGAACTGGCCTTCCGAACACCCTGTATTTCGGACCATTGTAGCTTTTGCATTGACGAGTATTTGTGCAGCAGGCAATTGCCAACATCAGGAACCAATGACGATTGGTAGTGTCTAATCAAACATGGTGATCAAGCACCCTGTGATGTCATCCGAAGGCTATCATCATGCATAATCTGTTCGTTACCGACAAACAGATAATCTGCATTTTGGGATATCCTTATTTCAAGGTTCATAAACATGTAATCATGTAATGCCAGCAAAAACGAAAGCGCACTTAGCATCGGCTCATCAATAGTGAACTAATTGTGGGCCCAACTTCCGTAATTAGTTATCGAACATTGCGCAGGTCAAGGCTTCATTATTATTTATTTGTTTCACGGCGTGCGACGAATGTCTGGCAGGACTAGCTTTTGTATTTCTGCTGCAGAAATGTCAGACATCGGCATGGAAATCCTCCGCCCGCTGTTAATCGTCAGGATCTCTCAGTTGGTCAGTTGGTTAGCGCAGCGTAAAAACTAGAACAAGAACTTGTGACTGAGCAAAGATGCGCCAAACGGAGCCGCTTGGCCGGTTTTATCTTACGCGCAGATACAGAAAGAGATGGATCATCTGAGGCCGTTGCTGGCTCGAGTCAAGTCTTGAAGCAGAGCTTGTGTTTTAATACGCGCGTGTAGCCTCAATAATTATGGTGCTTGTCTTGACCTGTTGAAAACTGCACCAAAGCTCTTTAATTACTGTAAACTGAATTTCAACAGACACAAAAGACAAAATACATGTTTAGAAGCTTAAAGAGTCCATGGGGACTTCAGTTTCCGTTAGTGCCACTAATTGAGGTTGAAGTAAGTCTCCCTCTCGAGAGTGTTCGCGGAGGCGAAGCAGTCTTCCATGGTTTGCTCGGTGATGTTGACGAACGAGCAGAAAATGCCTTGATGGCATTGGCTGTCGCAAGGACGGAGGACGTAGCCCGCATGTACGTTGCTGAAGAAGGCGTCAAACAGCTCCGAAGAACACTCCAGCTTGTGGTACAGTTCCACCATCGAAGTCAAGCTCAAGTCAGTCAGGTTGTACAATGCGGTCGGTCGGTACAGCAGTCTCCACTCGGCGCAGATACCGGGCTCGGCCTCGCTGCAGATGCACACTCTGCTCGGCGTGACGTCATTGGAGGCAGTCGACCGATCGCATCGAACGCCGATGCTGGCGTTCACGTTGGCTTCGTCGTAGTCCATGTAGAACTGGAGGTAGTCGTCGATGACCTTTCTGGAGGCGTTGTACGTGTACAGACGTATTGCAGGATTGACGGCGTCTTTACCGATCATGGAGTCTGGGATATAAGGGTTGACCGGCGGTGCGAGGAAAGCGGCCACCTTGAAGTCACCTGCAGATGGTCGTCATGTAAACACAATTTACAAGGAGAAACTTCCGTTAGCTTTAGGCCTGATTGGATCATGTTCCTTAAGTTTCCATGACGTCACAAAAGCCCCTTAGTTTTATGCATGTATCAGAATCTAATTACACCCGTTTAGGCTAGATTCTGTGACGTCACAAAGAGGTTTGCATTTTTCAAGTGCTAATGAGTGTTCATGTTATTGCGTAGCTTGGCGTAGGCCTACGCTAGCTTCGAAACACCATGCAAAAGGAGACGTTATAGGCAAGTACCTTTTGTACAAATTCCTATTGCATTCAACTTTGTAGAAAACGACGTCAGAACGAAGTCTCACTTATGTTACGCTACGCAAAAACGTGAACGAAGCAAGCCTGCGAATGACGATTTCTTTTCACTTTCGTTTTGCAAATTGTTGTTGTTGATGAGAAATATGATTGCGTCCATTGCGCAATCGTCTCGAGGAATTCCATAACAGGCCTAAATATTAAGCAATAACTTGCAAGCTATTCAAGGTCTGCACATCAAGCGCGACTCATTCTTTTGTCGTTTATAATTAGTCCTCCTCAATCGTCTTGATCGCGTCATGCCAATTGTAAACGCGAATGACGAATGACACATAATTGTACCGTCCAATTGATCTGAACTGATGAGCCGAAATGTGTCGGCGTGTTCGTGGCCAAACACGAGCGCCACCAGGACGTCCGATTGGCTGGCCATCAGCTGCACCAGGCGGTCGTTGAAAGCGGGCTTCATGTTGAGGCTGGCAGTGGCGGGCCAGGTGGAGAAGTAGCCGACCGCTACGTGACTCGTAATAATCACCTGTCAAGATTGCCAAAGGCAAAGCCAAGACGCATTAGACATGGTTGAAAGAGATCTGAAATCTCATTGAAAATAAAGCCGCGAGTGCCAGTAAAAGTGGTGGCTCCGAGCCACAATATGCCTCTCGCAGAGGTCTTATATAAGACATGGCTGAGTGGCCGACTGACACACTCTGGCCATTCGCAACGACTCCGCTCGTTTGTCATTTTCGCTCTTCATTTACGCTTTCTCCTCGGCTCCGGGCCAGCTCCAACTGCTCCAGGATCCATGCGAACTGGCCGCTCGGATCTTCGTCCGTCTCGTTGACGAGCAGGTTCGACTTGAGGTACATACAGGTGTTGAGGACCAAGACTCGCTGGCCACCAGCGGAACTGACTTTGGAGTAGTAGCCGCCTACAAAACACGGGAAATTGCGTAAGTAGACCCTACTTGTGTCTAGATTCGTCCACTAGGGCTTAAGACCTCGCAGGAATGTCTCTCTTGTGTCGTTGTCACCGATGAAATCGTCCCACGAAGCCATCGTCAAGTAGTTCTCGTAGAATTGCGTGTCATTAGCAGGAAACTGGTTCTGAATTGATTTACAGAAATGCTAATTTTATTGAACGTGCGAGCAGACAGGCCAACAGACATCGCGCAACTCTCACTCGGACAATTATTCCGACGATGCGATGTTTGCGACGATTGTCTAAGTAGATGGGCCTACCGCGGGGGACGTGTCATGGTTGCCGAGAACCGGAAATATGTCGGTCGTTGGAAAGTGCAGCCTTAGAAGGGCGCTGGCATTGGTCAAAGCGTTGTAGACGTCGCTCCACGTCTGATTCGGATAATCAATGTGCGGTGCATTGTCCCTATGCATTAATTCGAAAGTTCAAAGGCCCTATAGAGCTATCGTCACAATACATATCCGCGCCTGGCGTGCATATGCTCACCCAGTCCATAGAATGAAGTCCACTTCCGGCTCGATCGCGGCCATGGCGCCAACCGAGGACCTGTATAGGAAAGTGCTTGTGTCGCACTGCATGTTGCCGTACGCGCCGTTGTCAACGGTCATGTTGAAGCCATGGCAGCGGTCGAACGGATCGCCGGTCCTGGAGTACAATCGATCCCAGTGAAGGTCGGTCACTTGCCAGAAGGTTCCTAGAGCGAAAATTACTGGTAAATCCGTCACGACACCCGTTTCCATTCCTGGGGAATTTTCTATATGATTTGCAAGGATGGACAACCTTTGGACGCGGACGTTCTTCCATCCAGTGCTGAAGTCACAACAAACAGGGCTTGCAAGGCCAAGAGAACGGTGAGGAACTTGCACGAAGACATCTTGCATTCCATCTGACAAGTTCTGATTGCGATGCTGGCGATGTGATTAGAGGTCCAACTTCCAAGGCAAACGTACTTATCAGAGTTAAAACCACTTGCTGATTTCAGCAAACATTTTTCCTCCTCTCATTGATGAGCCTGCGCAATCGTTTAATCCGACGTCAATTAAGGCGCAAATTACGAATCCCTAATGCAAACAAAATAAGAGTTCGTGTCATCTTGATGGCATGAAGAGCCATAGAGAAGACACTCATGACTTGGCCAAAAAGGCCTGGCTCGCCAATAAAATGTCACGCATGGACGACTTTTGTTGTTGAAATAAAGTGAAAGTACGAGTAGGCCTAATTACTTTAATTACGTGTATTTTAAATGCATACAGGCGTACAGGGGAGATTGCAACACCCAGCTGGCATTGTGACAGCGGACAACAATTGAAATCAAGAGACGTTGTCAAAGGATCATGGCCAACATTGCGACGTCCCTTGCTTTCTTCTTCTTATTCATAGGTGCGTAGAAAGGCCAAATTGGGCCAATTAAGCAACGCCTTGGTTGCAAGATTGCTTGGCAATTAAAGCATAAACGATCGCTGGCAATTTGACAGTGACTGGTGCGACAACGGAAGAGCAATCAACGGATCCGCAACCTCCGACCTTCAGCAACGTCTACTCGGCCAGCGGAGTTCTTCGGCTGCCCTACGCCGAGATCGTGGAGCCGTTCGACGTCTACTACGACGCCGTGAATAACCGCAGCCGCATCGACTACTACCATGGTCAGTGAAGCCGGATTCGCGCGGACATCTCTGGCCGCGAATTTCCGTTGAGTTCGACGCACGCGATTATTGAGTAGGTCTATTGATTTTGATTTTATTGTTGGTGGCAGGGTTGACTAAATCGCTCTTCAACGCTGCCAGCGCCGATGTGGACGACGAGGACTTGGGCTTCATCCTCAGAGTGTTCTTCATGACGACCGAGGAGGAGCGGAACCGCCAGACTTGCGTCGCCGTCAACGGCACCGACGAGGACCCGATCACCGTCCAGGGAATGATTCCGGACATCTCGGACTTCCAGGTTCGCATGCCTCGCATTTCCACCGTTTCTTGTCTGTGACGAGCCCTCAAGGCCGTGCTTTCCTAAGGGCCTTGTGGACGTTACTTTCATTCTGGCAGTACGCTGGCGAAGGCTTGTGGGAGGGCATCGAGTGCGTCAAGTGGCGTAACGTCAGCGTCGTCGGCGGCAAGGAGAACAAGTACACCATGTGGATCTCCAAAGTAGGGCTTGCTGCTTCTCATACGTGTCTTTCTCCGGAGTGACTCATGTCGCACTCAAAAGGATTTGCTCCGTTGATTTCCAACATGAAAAAGGCCTCGAGAATGTACTTGAGGCTTGAGCCAGTTTGGAGTAAGAACTTTTTGCTGAAACGAATTGTTGATTGGCAGGCGAACAACGCGCCCGTCCACTACGAGATGATGGGCTACGACACTCTGCTCCTGTCTCACTACGACAAGTATGAGCTGGACTACCATACCTACAACGTTTCTGAACAGCTGGACGCCGAACTGTTCGACTTTGCCAATGGTTTGGCGTCGCTTTTATTAGGGGGGGGGGGGTTCAACAATGACTGAGTCACTTAAATGGACGTTTTGTAGATTTGGACTGCATGAGCGGCTACGACACCGGCCCCAAGGACGTCCACTTGCACTCGCCGATGAAGGAGTTCGTGCACAACCACGACGTCCACATCCACGAAGCCTTCCAGACGTTCAAGACCAAGCACGGCGTCGCTTACGACGGCCAGGAGGAACACGAGACGAGGAAGAACATCTTCAGGCACAACCACAGGTCTCTTCCAACGCAACTAACGGTCCGATCGAGAGTGCAACGTGCAGTGGTAAACGTTTTTGCGTCCTGTGTGCAGGTACGTCCATTCGGTGAACAGGGCCGGCCTCGGCTACCAATTGGCCACGAATCGATTCTCGGACAGAACGGACCAAGAGCTGGCTCGCTTCCGCACCGGACTCAAGCCCATCATGGCCGGCACGAGCAACGGTGGACTTCCGTTCCACAAACACAAGCACCTTCGAAAGGGATCCGAGATCCCCGACTCGATGGACTGGCGGCTTTACGGTACGTGGGCACCTGCAACCGTGACGGCGTTGTATTGTCGCGAGGCTCATTTTGTAACGACGTGAACACAGGCGCCGTGAATCCGGTGAAGGACCAGGCAGTGTGCGGCTCGTGCTGGAGCTTCGCGGCCACAGGAACCATCGAAGGAGCATTGTTCCTGAAGGCAAGTCCAAATCCCCCAAAAGCTTTTTTGATAATTCCCAGCCAGTGCCGATTCGTAATTCGAACTGTGGTCGCATTTGTCTTTAAGACTGGCAAGCTGGTAAGCCTGTCCGAACAGGCGCTGGTCGACTGCACCTGGGGCTACGACAACGACGGCTGCGACGGCGGTTACGAGTTTCAGGCCTACGAGTGGATGGAGAAACATGGCGGCGTAAATTCATTTCCGATTTCTAGTTTCATTTTAATTTCCAATTTATGATTTCCTATGAACTGATGCCAAGAATATCGTTACGCGGTACAGATTCCCACTGCCGAAACCTACGGTCCGTACCTGGGAGCGGTGAGTCTGAGTCATGGGCTTTTCTAGCGCGCGCGCTTCGCTTGCTCGGACAATTAGTTTCATCATCATATACGCTACCAGCCTAGTCTGATCTTAAAACAATCACTTCCAAGGACGGCCTTTGTCACGTGGACAACTCCACCGAAATGGTGGCTGCCATCAGCGGGTACGTGAACGTCACTTCCGGAGACATCGACGCGCTCAAGATCGCGATCGCCACAAAAGGCAACAAATCGATTACGCCTAATTGCACGATAACTCCAGACTGATCATTATTTATTTTCGTTGAATTTCAAGGACCAATTTCTGTCTCTTTCGATGCCTCCTTGAAGGATTTCACTTTCTACGCCAACGGCATCTACTACAATAGCAAATGCAGTTGAGTATATATCTCTTAGCTTGCATTTGGATGCCTTATATTTATTTATATCTTCTGCACAGCGCGCAAAATAAAACTGAGCTACGCTTTGGCGCATCTTTGTTGTTGAACAAATGCATTTTTTAGCCGAGCATGTTTAACCGAGCAGCGCCTTAGGTCTAACATAAGGTTGGCAGCGAATGCTAATGTTTTGCGCACGAATGATGGCTAGAAAACGCCAGCGATGACCTGGACCACGCCGTGCTGGCCGTGGGCTATGGAACTCTGGACGGCGAGCCGTACTGGCTGGTCAAGAACTCCTGGAGCACGTACTGGGGCAACGACGGCTACTTCCTCATCAGTCAGACCGACAACATGTGCGGCATCGCCACCGCCCCCACTTACGTCATCCTCAAGTGATCAACTCCGACTAGCACCACTGCACTGCTAACCAATCACGTGGCATCAGGTCGCACGTCTCATCCAATCAGGCGCACATGAAAAGGTGGCGGACTTGAGCTTGTCTTACTCAACAACAGAACGGATTCATGTTTTAGTTTTACTGTGTAGGAGCGAACTTAAGTCGATCCACATAGAAAATTCAATTAGTCACG
>JAQIYI010000317.1:0-21403 GCA_034700265.1 Polyzonium germanicum
AATGGATCGGTGATGACGTCAGAAAATCATCACTTCGTGGTTTGGCCCTGAACAGCTGATCCAAAGCCAAACAGGAAGGAGGAAGGAGACCCAACGCTATGTTAGAACAAATGCCATTTTCGTCTTCAAGATGGGCGGGGCTAAATAGTTCGCATTTGATGGAGCTTGCATCGCATGGATTGTGTGAAGATTAAAAGGAAGCAAAAATTTAATTATATTTAAATAAGCCTAAAACAAAATGAAAATATTAAATGAAATCGACAAAATTATTTCAACCACACATAACCAAGAGTAACATAATTGCACAAACAAAAGAAAATTGATGCCGAATACAGGATTCGAACCTCTGGCGGATTTTGGCGCAGATGCGTTACACGCGTCAGCTGTTCAGGGCCAAACCACGAAGTGATGATTTTCTGACGTCATCACCGATCCATTCAACATCTAAAAGTGTAGGATGATTACGTCAGAGTTCTGTCACTTCGTGGTTCGGTGGTATACTTGTATATTCATCTCTTGTAGCTTTGATTTCGCAAGTTTACGATAGTCATCAACCACGCAAAAGACGCAACCAGACTTGGCAAGTTGATCGTTATTCGGTAAGTTATACTTAAGAGTAGTATATAGTCTTACTTAAATTTGCCTAGTTCGTCGGCCGGACCAGCGACGCGGTAATTGTCTGCTGGTCCACCAGTCCGCCGGTCCACCAGTCCACCAGTCCACCGGTCCACCAGTCCACCGGGTCCGTAAATTAGTCTGCTGGTCCACCAGTCCACCGGTCCACCGGGTCCGTAAATTAGTCTGCTGGTCCACCAGTCCACCGGTCCACCGGGTCCGTAAATTAGTCCGTCCCAGAACAACCTGCTGGTTGTCCTTGGTCGATGACGACGTCGTATTTGCGGCTGCGACATCGGCCATCGTCCCACAACTTGAATTTATCTCCTCGATGGTCGTCTCGTCGTAATACAAAACACGATCGACGGAACAAGATTAAATTGAAACGATAAATCGAAACTGGAATCAAAGTTCATGGAAAAGTACAATATTCGTAAGCCATGACGTGATTGATGGCGATCTGGCCATGACCTTGAACTTGAACCTTTGCGTCGCAAACTCGCAAAGTTTGCGAGTTGCGTTCCTCTTCACCGCCAGGTGGAAGCACCGTGCGGCGTTATGTTCAATGAGCGGCCGATGATGATGTCATGAGCGCGCGGACGCCACGTTAGCAAATATGAAATAAACAAAGCCGAGGTCATCCGGCGTGAGTCAGCTGTCATTTCGCTTTATCTGTTTATCGGATCACGCGGATTTATCGTTGAAACGCCCGTGCTGTTCAATTTAGATCCGAGAATCATTGAACGCGGTCAACTATTTGCCGCTTATAGAACAGGTAAAAAATCTTAGATCTTTGATGGAAATGAATCAAATCAATGGCAAGATACTTACCGCCTTTATACATGTATGTCCGCCGTTTGGCCTTCTAGACTCGATTGATCATGGCTTGTTGCGGAGGTGTCGGAGAGCCCAAAGAAGTGACCCCCGAGGTCCTCGCCATCGTTACCCAGGTAAAATTAACATTTACAAATTAGGAGCCTATAATTAGCTGGCTGGCCTAATTATGCCTAAAGCATAATATTTCCGATGTATACTCCCAAATTATTTGTCTAGTTCCAGTTATACATGTAGTTCCAGGTTGGTTATTAAATATGTCAACACGAACAACATGGTACGTGCAAGTTAAGCTTGAGTTAATCTGATTACAGTACCGGTAATTTAATTCCGGCTGCCGTAACTCATTTTGTCTCCATGCAAGTGAGTGTTGAAAAATCTGATAACCAAAAGTAAACCAAGCAATCGCCAATTGGAGCGATATATTCAATGCAAACAATGCGCCTAGGTGAAAGCGTCCGCAGAGCAGAAGACGGGCAAGACGTACGCCGTGTTTGAGGCAAAGCAGTACGCGACTCAAGTGGTGGCCGGCACCAACTTCTTCATCAAGGTAGACGATTAATTTCCATTATCATAACGTGTCATCAATTATGATTCATTGTTAAATTCAAATTAATACTCAATTGGCGTTTCGCATGTCGATGCACCAGGTCCATGTCGGCGATGGCGACCACGTTCATCTGCGCGTCCATCGCGCTCTTCCGCCCGACAGCGCGATCTCTCTGCACAGCGTGCAGGAGGGCAAGACCGAATCGGACCCGTTGAAGCACTTCTAGGCAGCGTGCAGATAGATATAAATGCAACATAAACATATAAACAAACACTAATTTAATCCTTTCGTGCGCAGCGCGTCTGTTTAAATTTTAAAGCAAATATATTATTTTTGAAGGAAATAAAAAAGCACAACCTGATTTTCTGTTTGAATAATCGCCATTACAAATGATATCTGAAGTGAATAAAACAAGCATTTATAATTAAGAAGCAAGCTTACTTTCGTTGTATGGGTAATCGTCGTGACAAATGATCCGTTTGGCTAAATTGAGGTCGCTTCTCAATAGTCTAAAGTAGAAGCGAACACGCCGCGCCAAGTCGCTGGTTCCGTCGGCGTAACAGTGCTCGGCGTACCGTCCGAACACCAGCTGCATTTCTGCGGGTCTCGCGAATAACATCCTTAAGCCGGACACGAGTAGAGCTTCTTTGAAACGTTGCTTGTCATCCTGAACATCCTCGTCGTCCTCCCTGTCCGCATTTTGCACCTCGCTCATCAATTCCTCCAGAAGGTAAGGTCCGCATTCCAGCAGGTGCCCATGAATGCCCAAGAAACGAATGAGGGCGCTCTTGGAACCTGCAGTTAAGAGAAAGATGAAGGGCAAATACTCGTAATGTGATTTTTAATAAATTTTCCTCAATGTTTCCGTACTTATCGGTAATTCTACAACCCACCTGCAGTACAGGACGATGTCGACTGCTGCATCGCCTTCTGCAACTTGAAGTCGACTAATCGAAGATCATGAGGCTGCTGCAAGTAGGAGGCCATGTCCAGCTGGCAGAGTGCCAGCAAAGTCGCCGTTCTTGTCGCCTCGCTGTTCAGCGCGAGCAACCGAACGAGCGTGGCCACGCACTGATTGGCCACGTGTGGAATCCGCACTGCCAGCTGTCCGAGCGCTCGGACAGCCGACGAAGATACCACATCGGAGCGGTCAGACGTGCAATGCGCGAAGAGTTCGTCCAGAATCAGGCGTGCGTCTTCCAACTGATGGGCTTCGAGTAGAAGCGTCGAGAGTTCAATTTTCAGCGCTTTGATACAGACAGGATCGCCGTACTCGCAGTGAAGGACTCTGGACAGGCCGCGGCTCATCGAGAAGTGGATGTGGTTCTCGCGGACGAAACAAAGCCACAGGTACTGAATTTCGGCGTTGCAGCTGGCGGCCGAGTCGACCAACAGCTCCGTGACCCGTGGCGCTATTCGACGAAATACTTGATTGCGCATATCAGTACAGGTAGTCGTCGACACTACTGCCTCCCGGCTTCCGACAAGACGAAGAAATAATTGCGTCGTTTCGAAAACTACAGCGCTATTCTGACGTTGCAGAAGTGGGTCCAAAGAGTTCATCAGGCTAAAAGTATCGTCTTCAGACTCTGGAGTGTACCTGAAAAGGGAAAATAGTAAAGATACAAGCTCAAGTTGACCTTTATCCGAGTTAGAAAAATGGGTAAAAATGGGTGGTTAAAAGTCTATCCCAATCAAATTTAGCAAATAAATTGAGGCTGCTCAGTTTAAGCGTCAGTCTCTTACAGCGATTAATGACATTCTAGATAAGCTTTAGCCTAAATTGCTAGATAACTTGGTGTCTATACCTGCGAGCGATCACACTGAGCACCTGAACGACCTCGAAATCCGACATCTTCGGTATTCGTGACAGCAGATGTTTGACGATGCCTCGATTGACCACGACTCCTCCCTCGTTCCGCAGCAGTTGGTCGAGAGTCGTCAGGCAATTGACAACCACCAGCGGGTCCGGATCTCGCAGCATTGCGTACAGACGATCGGCAAAATACTGATCATGATCGTCGATGAGCGTCGAATGGCGGACGCAACCGAGCACGGCCGTTCTTCTGACGTGAGCGCTGGAGTCATCGAGGCCGAGAATCAGAAGTTCTCGTTCGGAATTCGGTTCGCGGAAAGCGACGAAATTGCTATGCAGAATCGTTCGAAGCGCGAGGCTTCGAATCAGAGGATTGGCGTCCATGCAGTCCTTGCGCAGCGTATTGTAGACAAGCAGGCCAACATCGGGCATACGCCATCTTCGTCATCATTATTAAATTTAAAATGAATTAAACAACATCGCGATCATTATACTGTTTATACATAATAGTGAATCTCAAAATGATCATTTACCTCGTGAGCAGAGTGCATGCCAGGCGTTTGACCACCAGGTCGTGAGACGGTAAAACCTTTGCGACGCTGCTGGCAAAGACATAATTCTCGTCGTCTTTGCATCGACCCTCGTTAACCATCGCCAACAACTGAAATGCAGTGAGAACATTTGAAATAAGCTTAGATGTACATTTTATTACATATGACTACGGCACCTACATAAGAAAACCACGCATTAGGCCTACCGTAGCTGGCCTACCAGTACGCATAATTATAAAGGGGTTCGACCAATTATTTTACAGCAAACTTTGTCAGTGACTTCCTTATGCGTCCCTGCGTCAATTACGGTACATACGGAAGGCTATTATATTGTTATCACCCCATGAGTAGGCCTACGGTGAGCTAATTGTATTGAATTAATACAATTAGCAATTCATTTACCATGTTTAATGGCTGGTGTTTAGGGTATGGCTATATACCGTACTTGGGTAAGTTTACCACCCTGTAGACCTACGATTCCTACGTACCGTGGCCAGCGCGTTCCTGAGCCTTGTGCGGAGTTCCTGCGTAACTCCTGAGCTCGGTCGCTGAATTCCTGGTTCCCCGAGAACCGCCAACAGACTTTTAACATCCATGAACGCCCTATAGTTAACAAGATAATCAGTTTTAGACGATGCAAAATTAATTAAATAGACCTCTGCTAGTTAGGGACACTGCGTGAAATCGACAGAAGGTGGCGGCGCCACCGTCACGGATCACGGGGCCGCTAAAGGCTCATCCTCACTATGCAATTTCTGTCATGCGACGCAGCCTCTTATTTGATTACCAGCTAATACTTGTCACAAAAGATTCAGTCGCGTCGCGCGATAAAATCGCGCAGCCACGCTCTTGTCTGAGCATGGCGTCCCAAAAGGATATTTATTTTATGATTCTACCTAATTCTTTTAAGTTTTTAGCTTAAGACTGCAGGCGAAATTAGCGATAAAATGACGCATACTTGTGACCTTAAATTATTTCGAACAAGTATTTTTATTTACCACGTCTACAGATACAGATCGATAGGTACTGAAGCACAAAAAAGGTGTGTAGCATTAACGAAAATAAAACTCCACGTGGAACCAGCCTTATACGTAAATACATTAGAGGCGGATCAAATTCCGTTTTTCTTTGTCAAATAAAATTTAGTAAAATAATATATAGACGAAATTTAAGGAGAAATCGATTAATTAGTACAACGTATTAAGAGTAATGGAGTGGTGATTGGGGAGAAAGGGTTTTTTTTGCGATTTAATCTTGTTTTTATAGTGAATCGTGGCTTTGAAATCGCAAACACAACACTCACACAAACAAACAAACATTTGGGTGCACGCTGATGGCGGCGAAAAAAATCTTTTCATATTGTCGGGGATAAAATTTTTTTTTTAAAAATTGCGGAGATTCTTGTCGTTAGGCCTAAATATGGCATAATATACAACTGTATAACCTCGCTCCGTGCTTGCAGCCTGCTCATCTCCTTGCTGAAGAGATCGAATTATTATAAATTCAAAAATAACTTCTGAGGAAAAAAAACGAAAAAAAGAGAATTTACACTACTTAAATTGCATTTGAAATACAAATTCAACGTAGACTGTAGAGTACAATACAAGCTAAAAAGAGGTTAAAATTAAAGTGAAGAATTTTGGGCGCGTTTTAAATTTTAAATAAGCTCATGGGGAAGATGGCCAACAAAAACGCGGATTCGTCCCAATGAAGAACCTGTTTTTGCGTTATTAGGTTTTTTTTGGGGGGGTTTTTTTTTTCTTGTTTGGCCTGTAAGAAAGGTGAATAATGACTCAATTATAACGAGAAATGTTTTTGTTGTTTTGTACTCCCTGAACAGCGCCATTTTATACATATATATTTATGGATTTCGCGCCAACACGTGCCGTTCTTCCTCCTCCTCCCCTTTGCAAAAAATTTCCCTATTCGTCCAAATTGCTTACACAGATTTTTTTAGTTTGAAGAGAGGTCACACGACGTGTTTGATGATGAATAATTAGTAACCTCTGGAAAAAAAAGGAAAAAAAAATCTTTTCAATGGACAAAACTCAGGTCTGCTTTGAGCGAGATGTGAATGTCGGCGGCCGTCGTCGATGGAAAAGCCAAATCCAGGACGCTCTTGGTTTGCAGACTGTCTGCGCTGATCCAGACCATGTCCTTGGGCGACTTGTCACCGGGACACTTCAGCTCGTGACCCTGACACGCGAATGATTCAAATATTTCAGAACTGTAGTTTCAAGAATTACTTGTACTTCAATTATGAACTAATTCATGAATACGAATAAATAATGAAAATTATCCTGCAACTCACGAGGACACTCTCGTAGGAGCTCCTTAGATTGGGCAACGGGTGACGGAAGCTATTCTCCAGCAGCGAAACCAGTGACAAACGCTTCTGCAATGAGAAAGAAGTCACCAAAGAATAAAAGAACCTCAAGAATGACATCCATTGGCGTCAACTGGCGTATTCTTAGAACACCATAATAAACCAAGGGCATATAAAATACCAAGCAAATAGATACACTATTTTACTATTTATAAACTAATTACTATTTAACATTTATGCCTATTCAACTTTAATCAATTCCACCATAATTAAATGCGATTAACTACCGACCTGCTCGTCTCCGGATGTTTGCACGGTGGCGGCTGCTTTCTTTTTCAGCGATTCGAGAGTGTCGTCGTTCAGGCGGCCATTCTCGAGCAGTTCACGCACGACAGAACCGCCATCCAGACGTCCGAGTGTGCCGCACAGGACGTGCGATACGCCAGCCGAAGCGTCGGACAAATCGAGCATTTCGCGAAGGACGGAAGCCGCCTGCAGAGCGAGCATAGATTCGTCGAGATCTTCGTCGACCCGGAATGACGGCCCCAAAGGCAGCTCCACGTTGGCCACCGTCACGCACTTGCCGCTGGGCACAGCCTTGAGCTTGGTGAGAAGCACGGGTGCAGTGATTCTTCCCAACTGACCCTTGGCCATCTCTTTCTCTGCGTCAGACAGGCTCGACGCTTCCACGACCTTCAATCATATTATCGTTATTATTGGAAAACTTTGAATTTAATTATTTTTATCTACCTTGGCGAGCAGTTCACGAGTCTCGAATTCCGCATGATGGACGATCTCGAAGTTGGAGAGCAGATAGAAAGTGGCGAGGCCAGTTGTTTTGTGTTGCTTGTTGCTTCCCGCCGGCTCGTCCTCCTGCTCGGTGGGCTTCTTGCCCGCCTTGTACAGACCCATGAAGCCGTCGCTCTTGAGCGCCGAATCCAACGAGCTCTTGAAGTAAGCCTCGTCGACGCCCTGCAAGCACAGAATGGACGGCGCCAGGACGCTGACCTCTTCTAAAAGATCGTCGTGTCTGGTTGCCCATTCGCCGCTGCCCAAGTTATACGAAACGAGGCTGAAACCGTGCACGGGTTCGGAGGTGGCCTTGGACGATGACACGACGACGCGTCTCGACACTTTGGCGCCGATCGAAGCTGATACGATCTCCGAAGCGCCTTTCTCTTCGCCTTCTTCTTCGCCGTTCACTTTCGGTTCCACATCGGTTGGTCGAGCAGCTTCTTCGGCTCCATTAACAGCTGCGAAATAAATAGTCCCAAGTAAGACAAAACAAACAAGAATTGACCGCGCGAGCTAAAATAACTGGCGAGTCGCAACTTCCCCTCAAGCAGCGTAATCTTTTTGCTTTTAAAATGTTCTTTTTTTAGGAATCTTATCAATAGAAGAACAAGAAATCCATTGGTTGAAATGAAATTAATGTTTACAAATGGAGGTAGGAAAAAAACTGCATTTTTTATATTTAGGGGTACTGCACTTGCAAGAGCGTAATATTACACACTAATATAACTAGTTATATCGTTTTTCATACACTTTACTGGGGGTTCCACAGCACTGCCCTCGGCATTCTTAACTGAGTCATCGGACGACGACTCCTCATCGTCCGCTTTGCCTTCTTTCGAGTCGCCCTCCTGTACTTTGGCCTTCTTCCCCGGCGGCAGATGAGCCTCCCAAGACTCGGGCCCCTTTCTTTTGCCACTATTTGCCTTTAACAAATAAAATTGCAAATTAAATAACGACATAGGTTACATGTAAGTCGAGTCAGCAATTTTTAAAAATCCTAATTAACGCCTGACATAACCACATCTGCAGTTGTGCAGGTAACTAGCACATGCAATAATGGAACGTGCGTTTCGCGTGAACAGATGAGCAAGCGGAAAGTCAGACAGGCAGTTAATAAGACAAACCAACACACGAAAGTGTCGGTGTACCAAATAATAATTCCAAGTATTCACCTCTTTATTATCAGCAGTTGGCTCCGAGTCGACTTCCATCTTGGAGTCATCGTCATCTCGTTCGGTGTCGTCTTCTTCTTTTTCCGTGGGAATGTCGTCGTCGTCGCCACTTTTGGCCGCTTCGTCTTTCGAGTCTTTCTTGGCTTGTCTTTTCTTGCCCTTTTTCTTATTCTTTTCAGAGGCCCCAGCCTCGCCCTCAACGTCTTCCGGCGGATCGTCTTCGTCTTCCTCGTCTTCATCCGCTTCTTTCCCAGCTTTGGACACTCGAGTTCGTCCACGAGCTGCTCCGCGACGCGGCAATTGCTTTTCGGCGGCAGCAGCACGGCCTCTTGCTCTCTTTCGGCTGGGCTTCACCTCCTCCTCGCCCTCTTCCACCTCGTCCTCGTCCGTTGCCCCCTCTGCTTCGTCCTTTTTCTTTTGGGTGTTCCTTCCACCCCTAGCACTCCTGGAAGATAATCGACAAATATGTTTGATGGCGCATTCACAGTAAAAGCTAAGATATAAAAACGTAAGATAAAAAGAACCGCGATGGGCTACCTTGTAGGTCTCGATAAAGAGCTGGACCCTTCCATGCGTTCCAGGACGACAGACGCAACTCGAGATCCGGTCGCGGCATTGCGGCTGCTTCGCCGTGAACCAGGCACAGCTGGCGGTAGAGGTTTTGATTTGGGATGTTCGAAATCGTCGTCATCGTCCAATTCCTCGTCGCGTTCTTCCTCTTCACTTTCGCCAAGATCCAATTCGGATTCCTCCGATTCTTCGTCGTCCGTTTCACGTTTACTGCCGAGAAATAATAAAATAATTAAATAGCACTTCACGAATAAAACCGTGGCGAAAAAAAGCAGAAGAATACGAACCGTGGACGTTTTGCAGCACGACCCTTCTTCTTGGGAGATGCACTGCCACGACGACCTGATGGTCTGCGCCCTCGCTTCTTAGCTGGTGAACCTCTGGCACCTCGTCTGGCTCCTCGCTTCTTCGGCACGACTGGCTCCGAGTCATCGTCGTCCTCATCCGCAGGTGGACTCTCCTCTGGTGACTCGTTTCCAGACTTGCGAGTTCGACTCCTGTACGAATGAGCACGTTGAATATGAGTCGTTCCAAGTTTGAAAACATTGAAGCCAGCAAAAGAATTAAAAAACGAGTTTTACCTGGTCACTCGAGCGGCCTTTGTGCCAGTCGCTGGCGTGTCTTGGGCGCTTCTCGGTGCTCTTGTCGATCGACGGACATTCTTGGATACCTCGGCAGGATGCTCCTCGTCCTCTTCTTCCTCAATTTCCTCGTCTTCCTTTTCGTCCAATTTATTTTCCAGAACCTCAGCTGGAGGTCCAGCTGCAGCAGCAGCGGCAGCCTTGCTCTTGGTCCGCTGCACTTTGGCGACTGCGGTGTCCTTCGAGCCGGACCGAGCGGATTTACGTGGTGGCATGTCTCACGCTTGCACGACAATCTGCACACGAATCGCGTGAATTAAAGGATATAGGCTAGGCCTACTTGATAGCAGGCAAAGCATGGCTCCCAGTGTACCGTTTTGCCCGGGCAAAGTGGACAACGACTTATTTTGCATACCGCACATACCATACAAAATTTAAAATATCGTAATAGGCCTACAACGACAATGATGAAAGTGATTGCGTTGTTTCAGATTTGCAAAATATCCATTGCACTATCACGCTATTACGTGCTTAATCGTTTAAGTTAACTTCATGTAGTTTACGGTACGGTACACATGTAGGCCTACTGTTTGCAGGGTAATTCGTCGTCTGCTTTCACCCACTATTTTGCTCAGGCGAAACGTAACCTAATGAGTACACTTAGGCCCACTGCCCACTCAAGGTCTCACATAAACACCTCGTTAACACATAGCTAAGCGTAATCAAATGGTTATAAAACTTGGACGTGATACACCCCCCCTCCCCCTCGCCTCTTAGGCCTAAATACGCAGCAAACGATTGATTGATCGCGATATACGATGCATTTGAGAGTTTGGCCTAAAAACAGTCAGGCAGGGTGCTCACCTGATGTGCAGCTAATCGTTCATTCAACGTGAAAGAATTAAAAGCGAGCGAGAGCTGATCGAGCGTCGATCGTTGTTAAAAATAGGCCTTGTTTTTAAAGAACCTCAAAACGGAAGTGCGGCCGGAAGTGCCTAGAATTCCATTTTGCCTTTTCCCGCTTTAATCAGATTAATAATTTGCTAACAGTTTTGATTTTTTTTTTTTTGAAAATAAAACTGTCCGAGCGTTATGCGACGGCAATATCGACATGACCTAGCGGGGAGTGGGCGTAAAAGAGCTGGGGGTCTCAGGGGGAATTAAAGGCAGCGGGTGGGGGCGCCACCCACACTATAACCTGCGCCACCTCCGATAAACAACAATAAACAAGGGAGGAGGAGAGTAGGTAGAAACGCGCGCGTAAATTTTTGTCTAGCTACCCGCGACCTCGGTTCACTCACGCGCTCAGATTTGATTATTTGCGCAGAAAACGGGCAACGGATGTGCGAAACTGTGAAGTACTCACTCAGCGGCAATTGTCTGACGGATAGTCGGTGAACTTGAGCGGCGATGGCCGAACGGTGAAAGCCGACGCAGAGAGGGATGAAAAGACGCCACGGAAAAATTCGACCCCACTTTTTTTCGCGTTCCAATCGGAGAGAACGACGCGTTCAAATCCCGCGTGCTACTCGAGCGCCATCTATCGGCTACGAGCGATTACGTAGCCTATTACGTCACCAGCTACTGAGGCACTTCTGCGCATGCGCTCTTTTTTTCAACGACGCGATGCGGGCGCGCCCATTGTTCAACCTGCTGGTTAATCGTCTGCGGCAGATAGCTGCATGGCTAACCGGCCCTTAACCAAAAATATACAAAAAAACAACAAACGAACGAACAAATTGGCAACTTGCCAGTTTGCAAATAATTGTTACCGTCACACTCGCTATGTCGAAGCTTGTAGTGATTGCCGTTTTTGAAGGGGCTTTTCCATATTAGTTTTATTTTTAATTTTAAATTAATTTTAATGATTAAAGTTTTATATTTATTAATTATGATTAAAGTTTTATATTTATTAATTATGATTAAAGTTTTATATTTATTAATTATGATTAGAGTAATGGTTATTAATTATGATTAGAGTAATTGTTATTAATTATGATTAGAGGAATTGTTATTAATTATGATTAAGAGTAATTGTTATTAATTATGATTATAGTAATAATATTAATTTGAATCATTCAAATCACTCATACTTTCAAATCCTCCAAGAACAACGCCACAAATACATAGGAAGTTTGGCACACACTAAAAAGTACCTGAATTGATTTGTTTACATAAAAAAAATGTATTTTACAGCAAATCATTAAATGTGAACGAATGTGCATTGAAAATATTTATTTCTAACCAAAATATTACATTCTCTCACCAATAATCATAATTACTTCTCGATGCAAACATAAACTTTAACGAGTACTTAGCTGCTCAGTGTGCCTGAATCCTAATTGGAAACGATTTAAAAATAATTAATGCATATAAAAATAATAAAATTACAATAATTAGAATTTACGCGGTTCGACGGGGTTATTAGTGTGCACAATTGATTGATTGATTGAACGATTAAAAGGCAGAATTGGATATTCATTGGACGTGCATGAGTGTCGCCTCATTCACATTGGGCGTTCAAATAATGATTACCGATTATAGGCCTAATGATATGCAAAATAACAAGAGGAATTAGAAAATAAACCATCACATGTTAGTTACAGGACGATTAGTCGGCCATACATTATATAATAATTAGCTAGATGCCTAATCAATATATGGACTACTAACGATTAATTTTATATCTAGTAGGAATGTAATCGATTATTAGCATCCACAAGAAGGCCAACGCATGCAACAAGTTGGACCAATTGAGGCTAATTAATCAATGGTTCATCCATTTATTTTATTTATATATAAAATAGGATAAGTAAGTAATGGTCCACGTCTCTAGACTAATAATTAAATTGAGTTATGCATGGACTCGTTTAAGACATTATGCACAATTAGGCCTACTGTGAATCAATCAATTAAAGCGAGTAGACACGAGTTTATAAATAAGCTTACAGTATTATTGCCAAGAATAATTTTATCGTTTGCGTTGCAAGCAACAAGCGTCAGCAGTCATCATACCAAATAGATCAGTGGATGACGTTTAGTGGGACGCTCATGTTCTTAAGATGGCGTTCCAAGATGGCGTTGCCCACGCCATCGCTGAGCTCCAGCCAGGTGTAAGCGTTGTCCGCAAGATGGACGTCCTCCAGAGCCGACCTCACTGACACCAGGACCGTCAAGCAGAGTCCATCGTGCTCGTGCATGGGCTTTCCGCTGTGCTCCATGGACAGCACGCCTGCAAGACGCCAATACTCATTAGTATTATTGGCTTTTTTGACCAGGGAAACATTTTAAGCTGCCGTACATTATACAGCATTTGTCCATTATGCATAAATCTTTAATGCGATTAAGAGATTTAGATCTATTTGGCGATATGAGGGTTATCGGTATAACTATTGAACTATGATAATAGACTTTATACCATGCGGTCTGTGCGGAGGAAGCTCGGCACCAAACACTTCCTGAAAACGGATAAACGTCGAAATGATTAGCAGCAGCGCATTAGAGCAACTTAGCTTATGACTCATTCACGTATTGCTTCAACACTCACTTGCATGTAGCGCTTGAGGGTGGAGTAAATGGATCGGCTTGGGTTGAGAGCGCAAACTGGCAGATGAGGTCGATCGTCGCGTTCACTCACCAACACGTGGACACGATTACTGGTTCGTTTACGAACGATGACGACCAGTCTCAGTAGAAGAGACGAATGAGGTCGCACTGACGGCAACACGGGCTTGTGCCAGCGGTAATTGCCGATAGCTGCCGAGGATGGTGGCGGTGATGACGTCCCATGCATCCGGCTGTGTCTATGATACTCGCGTGCTTTGTCTACGATCGGCACGATATCCTGCGAACGGAGACTGAGCTCGCCGATGTCCTTCACCCACAGTGCCTGGAGAGACTCTGAGTCGGCGCATGCGGGCGTTTTCAACACGCCCCCTTTAAAAACACGAGTTTCAATCAGAATTTCGCCAGTCTATTTTTCAGTAGCGTATCCAGGTTTTCCAACAAATTGACAAATCCGCAAAATGATTTAAATTAAATGAACCCAGGACGTTTCCGGTCAAGATGAACCTGTACCAGGAGCCGCTGGCACACTCGATCAATAACAACGTGGTCGGCTCAAAATCGAGTCCAGTTTCTTCAAAAACCTCTCTTTTTGTGGCTTCCTGCCAGAAAAAGCACAGATCAGAATCCTAAATAATCCCACTCGCACTGGTCATGATCGATTCAAAGTCATTAGATATAGCAGCCATGTACCTCAATGTCCTCTCCGGGTTCCATTCGACCAGCTGGCAAGTACCTATATTATACAAAAACATCATTCACAAGTTCTCGATTAATTGTGAGCGTTGTATGTTGCGTTCATATAAAAATGAGTTAATTGTAAATAAAGTTGCCAGGTGCCAGCGCAGGAACTCTTAGCCTCTTGCATCATGAGCACTTCGCCGTTGTCGTTAATCAGAACGCCTAGCACGATGTAAGTGACCGATTTCATGACGACCGGTCGAAAGTCAGATGGTACCGATGGCTTTACCCCTTTTGAAACTGCAAAGGTAATGAAAACATTTTGTCCAATCCACTCGAAAATCATTCGCCAATCATTCACACAATCTTGCTACCTGCCGCCTCGTTCTGGTCTTCGATCGTGTAGTCGCAAACGTCGTCCGAGTCCTCGACAGCCTTTATTAAGTAAATTTCAAAAATAAATAAATAATGCTAGGCCTACCGGTATTAATTAATTGAATTCTTATTAGCAGACGCAGGCCTACCTTTCCGTGGATGACCAACTCGACGTTGTGCTCTATCATCTCCATCTTTGAACGTCGATGAAGTGCAAGGTGCTAGCTCGGCTGCGTGGAAAAATCAGCGGCACATTTCGCTCTAGTTGATCGACATACAGTAGGATTTATCAACTTGGACGCTTCCCGCTGCCAGTTCTAATAATTAATGCAAATGTTGAGCACCCAGCTATGAATGTCACTGGGTCGATGAAAATCAAGAAACGGTTGAAAGTGATTTCATGCATTTTATAGTTATTACCATGGTTTACTAATTATCAAGGCCTTTAGAAATAAATAGGCATACATGTCGCGCTACATGTAATATTTATTTACTAAACCACGCTTAATTAATTCAGGCACTTAAATTGATTATAGTGACGTCCCCGTGTGAAAGAAGATGTCTGCACATCATGTGTCAATTTTTTTAATCGCAGTTCATTGTTTGATTTTCCTACATGAATTGTCTTTATACTCGTTTAAATGCCTTTTGTCGATCGATATCGCTGGCTTTAAATGCCACAATATTATAGGTCTTTGTCTATCGCCTACGTTGTATTCGCAAGTAGGTTAACTAATTGCATGGGAGAGTCTTGTCACGATTCATTCATGGCCTAGCCTTTTTTCATAATTTGCTTAGGCCTACATTGACATTTTTGAATGACGTCAACCTCACCTATGCCTAGTTGCGTGCAGATTTTACTTGGACATCTCCGGCATTGAATTTAGGCACCAAAAATGTTTTCTTTTGCAGGAAATATCGCGGAAATCTTGGTATATTAATTCAAAAGCGTGTGCTTGATACGTAATTCACTAGAAGACGCCCAAAAATACCGGAATTTCAATCGTGTTTACATTCACAGGAGCGTCGTGAACTTCAGTGCCCTCCAGACAAAAATGGCAATCAGTCATGACCTTCAAACAACCTTTGAAGGTCAATCTTATGCGCGCGCGCTTTTCAAATCGTGAAAACTGGTTGATTGTGATGATAGAAAATTAAAAAAACAAAAAGAACTAAAAACAAGTTTTTTAGGGTATATACACTCTTATCAATTGCACGAATCAATAAAAGTGGGTGGCATGTGTAGGCTCCCGCAAAAGTGTGTATACCCTAAAAACTTTTTCTTTTTTGTTTTCTTTCTCCCCTCGTGGTTGAAAGAAGAACGAAGAACGAAGAACACGGTCCCAAGTTAAATAAAAGTGTCTAATAATAATTATTTGATTGTTTAGAAGTTTAGATTTAATGGGGAAGTTTTGTTGTACGATCACTGGTACAACAATTGAATTAAAATACAGATATCCGTGATATATGTAAAACTAAAGAGAAAATTTGGATATCCGCTTATTTAGAATTTGAAAAAAAAAAACAATTAACAGCGAAAAAAATCGTAGAAAAAATGCATTTAAGTCTGCGCATTTAAATAAAATCAGTTAAGGAATAAAATAGGGTAAATAAAGATTTGAATTAAATTAAAACAAATGAAAATATCACGATCGAGTGATGCCAATAATAGGCATATAACTACAACAAATATATCAAACATGGCACAATTGTAAGCATAATATTTCATCCTTGATCTGTAAACGATATTTGGATGATTGCAGATGTAAATTAATTCATTGTAAAAGTATATAATTTGAAAAACGACAAACAGTGACGAACTGTGGACCCACATGACATAAATTAATAGATGACTCTAGGCCTTAGGTACGAACTTTAAAATGCAAAGAGTCGACTAGACAGTAGTTGATGACTAGTGCCGAGGAAGCTTAAATTTCCTGGAATTCAATTAAGAGTATGACAATAACAGACAGAATAATGACCAACTGATCCTCAATCCTCTTGGCCTGAACATTTCCTGCTAATCGCTTTCTTCCCTGTCCTTCTCGCACGTGAGCGGCCTATCCTCACCGTCCGACCTGAAACATCAATCAACAAATTAATAAGGTTCTAATAAATACAAATAATTAATTAATTATATAACTGTTTATTTATGAAGTAAATAAATAAATAACCAAAAAAATAAATAAATACATGTATTTAAATAAACAAACAAATCTACGCCAACCGACCCGTAGACCACTTCTTCGTCCGAGTCGTTGATCATGGAGAACGTGGGATTGTCTTTGAAATGCGATTCTACACGAACAAGTGGAACAACAAATATTTACATTACCGGTATAAAACATTTAATAATAACTGATAATGATGAATTGATGATGAATGTAAACGTATCAGGCCTCACCGAATACGGCGTTCTTGGACGGCGAATACACGTAGGCCATCGTGTACAAGTAGAAATTGAGAAGACCGTAGAAGGCCATGAATTCGGTCGAGTTCTTGTACGAGGTGGTCAGCTCAGCCACGAAGTTGTCCTCGAGAACTCGAACTCCGAAGCGCATCACGATGACGATGCTCGTGGCGAGCACCGCGAGCATCAGGACAGTGAGAAACTTCAATCGGACATCTATAATATTTGTATTCAAAAAAATTAACTGACTGTGAGCATGCAAGGGTTGTCCGGCAGATTAAGAAACTTTCCAAAGTAGGGCATCGAGCGAAGCTCGCTGTAGGCCATCACGATAAGGTAGAGCAGATAAACGACGTAGACACCGCCGACGACGAAAAAGAAAGCCTTGAAGCCCTGTTAATTCAATGGTTAAATTTCAAACTAAATTAATTTTTAAAACAAAAACATCTACTGATTAAATGAATAAATCAGAAGAAATCTTATTCTGAATCTCAATGAGAATAGATAAATGGGCTTGTTTTCGAATTAATAATATAATTAAATTAAAAAACTTGAGAATCTCTTATTTCATTATGTACGTCGTAATTGCCCGTGTCCAACGTGTAGTTGTACGTCGGATCCCTGAGTTCGTTGTACTTGTGCCAGGAAGCGAGCGTGACGGACGCGATCCACAGCAGTCCGACGATCGCCAGTTTCGGTAAATAGAAGGTCAACAGGTGACGCTCGTTCTGAAACAACAAACATGGATTGTAAGTCAATTAGATTTTGTACATTATATGAAAATGTTTGGCTAGTTTCTACCTGACGTATGCCGTGGTAGGTGCATAGCCAGAAAAGCAAGAGACCGCACAGAAACGTCGCTTGAAACACGGCATCCATGAGTCCTGGAATCCAACTGTTGATCAAAAACGTCAGAGGAAACACCGGATCTGTGCGTACACATCAAAGAACCGAGAGAGAAATAGCGTAGTATTAAAAATTAAATTAAAAATGAAATAAACAAAAATAAAGACAGAACTACACATAGATAAATGAGGTAAGTTAAAATGTAAACTAAAGCTCACCATTGTAAAGCAGCAAGAGAGGCAAAAGTACCGACATCCACTTCTGCTCTATTGACCAGTCGTAAGAGGCGAACTTGCGGAGCGAATGCGCGAACCAGCACTGAATAACCAAGAGCAAAGAATCATAACAACAATTATTTTATCAATTTTCTCAAGTAATATTACGTCCGGCATCGTTTATATTTAAACAAATAAAATTATTGTATCAGCACTGACCGTGATGGCGAAGGTGAGGAGGAGAAAAATAAAACGAAACCATATTTCGATCTGCGTGAATGCCGGATTGTAGCTGCGAAACTGCAGCAAAAAGTGATACAATAGGCACTTAATTGCGTGCTTTATTTTATAGTTTTATAAACTGCTTGCGACGCACTCACGAAGAAAGTGACATCTTTGATGGGGTATTTCAGCTCGAGTTTGTCCAACTCGTAAAATCGCACAGCCTAAAAATAAAAAGTATTTTAATTTCTATTTTATTGTAATTAATTCACGATTTGTATAAAGTTATTAGGGTGAATCGCCTGATTCAAAGGAGGGGGAGGGTAAAGGGTTCCATGCGCCTTCATTGAAGGTTGGCAATCACTGATAGCTTCGAGTGAATGAATAAACGATAAATAATTAGCAGGCTTAATTAACTAACATTCAACTAAATAAGTCTACAATTTGATAGTCTGAGGATAGAAAATAACAAGCCTACTATGATGTAGTGTGAAAAGTCGAGGAATCCCAAGTGAAGAACAGTGAACTCGCTGCATTCCTGTCGCGCAAACATTTAATATTTTTGATTCAATATTGTTCAATTAGATTAAATCCCAATTTTAAATTGGAAACAATCGCACTGTAGAGTACCTGTTCGCTGCAAAGCATTCGACGGCTGCGATTATGCGTCTGACTTTCGTCGAGGATGGAAACACCTGAGCCGTGTCCTTCGTCAGTCACGCCTTGGATCGTCAGAGCCACGTGAAAGTTGATGCCGATCGTCTCAGCTGCAATGTACAAAATATTATAAATAGACCTAGACGACGATTTGATTGAAAACAATCCACCTCACCGTCTCTGTTCTCCTTGATCAGTTTGGCCGTGATCCACAACTGCTGGCTGTACGTGGACAGCGTTGGAGTTTGCAACAGGAATGGACCAGTCTGTTAAGGCAACGGACAAAATTCTTTAGCGAGATCAACAATGAAGGCAATTATAGGTATTTTAGTTTGCATTGACAGTCGACTTACGGCCATCTGTGACTTGTTTGTTGCAGGATTTAATTTCGAAGCCATTTCCGTGACGGACATGGTGATCGCCGGACCTGAATAAAAGTGAACTCAATGTCTCAATTTGATTCATTGATCGACTGGATGTGTTTAAAGGCTATAGGTTAGTTAAGTCTCTAGAAACGTGTACATTGTACAGACTTCTTGTACAGTATGTGAAGTTACCAGTTATGCCGATGAAAACTGAGAGCCAGAAGCAAGCGAAGAAGACGACGAACACCATGACGAATTCTCGCTTGTGCATCGTGTACAGTCGCATCTGAACCGACCTTAATATTTTGCATAGTACGGGAGGCCATAAGTATGAAAATTACTTGTAAGCCGCTGGAATCACGGACTATGCAGCTAGCTAGGGCTGGCAGCGACTTTGGTTTTTTTTAGGAAAAACCACTTTTTTTTTTCAAAATATCGTTTTTTTGGTTTTTTCAACAAAAAACCACAAAATGAAAAACCAAGATTCGTGGTTTTTGGTTTTTTGGTTTTTTTACTCCTCTAATCCTTAAACTAGAGCGTCATTATTTTTAAAAAATTATAATTCTTAAAAGGATTGCTCACCCATAGGTTAACACGAGTGAGCAAGGCTCGAGTCACTCTGGAGAATCGCCTTATACCCCGCTAGTGATACCTATATGTTTGTTAAATTGTTATTTAAGTTACAATAAATTACGTGACAACTCAATGCATTAGGCCTACAGATCAGAATTATCCTATCACATTTTTATAATTTTTTACTAGATTGTTTCCCATTTTTTCGGAAAAACCTCAAAACCAAAAACCAAAAAACCAAAGGTATTCAAGATGGTTTTTGGTTTTTCTATTAAAACCAAACCAAAAAACCACTTTATTTTTTTAAGTTTGATTTTTTTGATAAAAAACCAAAAACCACATTTTTGTTTTTCCCACCCCTACAGCTAGCACCTCTCGCATCGGTCGTGGTGATAGGCTGGCGCGATGTACTTGCTGAACGCGCTAAACAGATCTCCAAACTGCGACATGGACATACGAAGCTTTAACGTCCAACTGCAAGGGGTCCGGAACGAGTGTTGCCCGGAGTGATGCTGGCCGTCCATTGGTGAGGCGCATGAAGATGATCGCTAGCGTCGTCGTCAGCTGCAGCTCTATACAAATCCGATGAATAAAAAAATATGTGCATGTATTTTAATAGAGCAACTCTATGCAACTTCCATTATAGCCTTTATAGGAATAAATGCGGGTCCATTTTCTCGTGATCAATCATGCATGCAAATATACCCCCGTACGTGGGCGATCGATCGTCGCGATGAGCACGTACCGGCCGGGTCGGCTTTCTAGAAATTGTACAACCGGTGCTTCACCAACGATATATCGCACAGATGCAGCCGTCATGCTGGATTGTTGAATGGAACGGCGATGACGCCGTATCTAAGCAAGCATCGTGGGTGGAACTGCGGTGGCGCTTTTCGGCTCCTCCCCCCCCTGGACGTAATTGGATGGTAATTAGACCCCAAAAATTTGTTCTGTGCTCCCGCCCGTCGGGAGGGTTACTGTAGGGGTTAAGTAAATTAGGAGAGGTTAACTAACCACAGTCAGGGGACCCCAACGCGGGATTAGCACACCTCTGCGGCGCTAGCCCCTGGACCCAGGAGATAACTTATGATTGAAAAAGCTATTATTTGGGGTCCATGGGTGGGGAGGGGAAACCTAAAAGCGGCACCGGAACTGCATGGTTGTTCGAGAAAGCGGCCGCCCCTGAGCAATATTTCTTCTACATAGGCCTATCGTAGGGCTACTGCACTGCATGCATGAGCAGTAGGCCTTGGCAAATTTACGCTTCTTCAAAGCGAGCATCGCGAAGATACTTCGAAGATTTCGATATTTTTAAATAAATAAGCTTATTTTTATTTACCTGAATGATTCACGAACTATTGTTTTCGGTGACAGCTGCTATCTCGGGGGTTGTCGATATACGATATATCGATATTAGTATCGATACGCGAGTTTTTTTATCAAATATCGATACGTTATTTTTCTTTTAATAATACTCATAGGGTCCTCCGGTCGGCTCTAGTAGCCATTTTTCTTTTTGTTTCTCTGGTCGGCTCTAGTAGCCATTTTACTTTTGGTTTCTCTGATCGGCTCTAGTCGCCATTTTTCTTTTTGTTTCTCTGGGCGGCCCTGGTAGCCATTTTCCTTTTGTTTCTCTGGTCGGCTCTTGTAGCCATTTGTACTGCGATGTGGCTTATATGCATCCT
>JAQIYI010000318.1:0-21389 GCA_034700265.1 Polyzonium germanicum
ATGTAATCGGTTTGGACTTCAAAAACTTGGACATTGTAAAGACTAAGGATTATAATTAATTAGTAAATTAGGCACACATGTACAATTTAACTATTTCAATCTAAATTGCAATTTACATGCAATTTAAATTGAAATAGTTAAATTAAGGCCAGTGTAGTAAACCTAATTAAAAGTACGGAAAAATGATTAAATAATATTTTCATGTCCCCTAAAGTGTTTTTATGAATAAACAAGCGCCGTCGTTCCCAATTTAAGAATTATATGTATTGGTCGGCTTATATTCTAACGTAAGATCAATACATAATTGTAATTAGGATCGGGGCTAGGCTTTTAGTTCAACTTCAAAACTGCTTGTTTCGCCTAATTCTGCATTTCAGTTCAATTAGGTCTAAAATTAGTAATTACTGTTCCAGTTCACGGAATGTAGCCTACGGTGCCTACCCACGGCCCAGCAATTATTTATAATTTAAGTTTATGTTTATCTTTTAAAGAGATTGACGCTTGGCTTTTTTGTTCCTAATTAACTCTTGGCTAATTAGCCATTGGCAATGCACATCGCCAAGAACTTAATGAGCATACAATCAAATGTATTAATCAAACATAGGGCTTAGAATTAATAAATAAAAGCTACTCTAATTTAATAACGACGAAGAAAATAAACGAAAGCAAACGAGGGGAAAATGAAGATCGAACAACAAAAAATATTGGCTTTTCTTCCCCCACCATTTGTTCAAGTCGTTAATTTTCAACTACTTGTATATAAAAACAGGCGAGAGAAAAAAAGCCAATAACCTTGTAGCGGACCTGATGTATGTGAATTAAAAGCCTACATTAACATGACGTACTCCAGAAAAATGAGTTTGCCATATTTTAAAACAATGCCTAAAATAAATCCCATTTCGTCCAGATTTTTATTTTATTTTTTCTCTTTGTCAAATGCAGCAGAAGGAAGGGTGAAAGAGGTTTTCGACTCACACTGGTTTACTTCACCCTCTCCCTTTCTAGTTTACCTACCCTCCATCCCTCAAAATTCTACAATGCAATGTATTGCCAAGGTCATGACCTCTCTGCCGTGGGCCCACCCTCCTATCGGCTGTCATGACACGGATAGGGATAAAAAAATTCTCAAACAAAGAGAAATTAAAATATTCAAGCAAAAAACTGAAATTTTGCGAAAATTTAAAATGAAAATTTAAAATAGACGGAGAGAAAACGTGATTTTTTTAATTTAAAAAATTAAAATTTAATTAAAATAGGCCATTTTGCTGGCGGCGTTTTCGCACAAAGCCATTAAAACGCACAACAGCCATTTTCTACGGCCGAGCCTACGCGGTGGAGTTTTTTTCCGCCAAGATGGCGGCCCGTTGAGCGCGTGCGTTTCCGATTGGGGCGAGCCGGAGCGGCGGCCCCGCCGTAGGACAGCAGGGCGCGCCAGGCACTCGGAGCGCACGGGGCGCTCCCGATTCGCTCACAACGAAGAAGAATGGAGATCGATTGCGAGCGCCTGGCCTCGATCGTCCATTCTTCTCGTCTTCGTACTGAGAAACAGGCGAAAATTCAAATTTTGGCATCAACACAGGCGCGCGCGGGAAACGTTCGAGGTGGCGGTGCGGCGACCGCGCGGATGTCGCGATTTGCGGCGACGACAATCCGACCGCCGTCGCCGAACGTATTTCGCGCGCCCGCCGCTCGCCATTTATTCGCTCGTTCTCTCTTCAGGGAACGTTTTTCCAAAAATTCTTCATCTTCGTTCCGCGCGTTCATGCTATCGAATTGCGATCATCGCGCGAGTCGCTTTTCGCCGCAGCTTCTTACCTCGAAAGTTAGCTTGATCCATCTTGCGAAGAAACGACGAGGACGATCTTCTTAAAATAGCAGATTGAGATTTTTACTTATTCGATGAATGGCGTAGAAAGAGCGAACGCTATTTTAACACAAGAAATTGGACTGCGAGGAGAACAACAACAACAATGAACAAACGACAGCAGCAGGGAAGGCGGCGGCGTCACAATTGTGCGTTCACCGCCAGGCGCCGCTGCCTGTCGCAGCAGCGCAATGGAGGGTACCCAGGGTGCACGGCGGCGCGTCGTCTGCTAAAGCCTCGGTCAAAATTAGAAATTAAATTGAAATTTGTGCTCGAAACCGCTCGCATTTCTTTCAAATGAATCAAAACTAAGCTGCTCAATTATTTGGCGATTCTTAAGTTTAATTTCATCGTTTTCCAGGTGATGTACGACGCAAAAGCTAATTAAATGCGGCTCAGAAAAATTCAAACTCAATTTGGCGGCAAATTTAAATCAGCCATCTTGTTATTCTTAGTGGGCCTACATAAACCTGCTATGAATTTTTCGTCGAAACGCTGATGATTTTAATAATTACTGGTATTTTCAAAATATCCACTTACTGTTCAAATAATTTCCAGGTGATTTGCAGCGATCGAAGCTCGAAAATAGTTGACAAATCTGAGGAAAATAAATCTTGACAAATGAAGTGAATGACGTCACTTCCTGTCGTCTGCTAATCGTTGCTCCTTGTTCCTTGGCAACTAGCTGGAGGTTTGCTTTGCTGCTCCTCTTGAAGAAACAACAACAACGAGTCAACGACGTTAGTTTGTTTATCTTGTGAAAATGCGAGCTAATTTCTCGATAAATCGAAGAAGTGCGCGAAAGAGCTAATTAATTGGACCTAGGCGTGGCGGTATTCGGTGCGACGATGGCGGCAGAAGCATCGTCGTTCCTAGGTTTAAACCCTGTGCATAAACACGTGCAGCCTGCTGAAGACGTGCGTCGACAAGCCGGACCGCTCAGCATGAACTTTGAACTGTGTGCAGTCGAAAAGGTCCTGAAGGATGTCTTCACGCACGACACCTTCAAGTCGGACCTGCAAAAGAAGGCCATCGAATGCATCTTGCAAGGTGGACCCGGAGGCTGGACTCACCAGTGCAAATCTGAGACCCGTCTCAAGTCAAGAAAGCTTTAGCAACTTCCGGTTATGACGGGAGATTTCCACCAAAATTAGTTATCATCAGTGGCACCTCTCGAATTTTGACAAATCTCCCTTCTTAGCCTCAAGCTGCAAAAGCTGTCTTCACTCGAGACAGGTCTTGAGATGTAGGCCTACACTAATGATTCCGGCCCACTATCGCCAAGACCTTTGAAGGCCCTGGACATGCGTTCTAGGCGCGCGTTCGCTTTTGATTTAGTTTAGTCTAGCTGTAGAGCACGTAAAGTACATACTATACCTGTAGGTGGTACCTGTTCTAATGTGTTATGCAAATGCATAAATTAACTTACATGTTCAGGCAAACAGGACGTTTTCGTTTCGATGCCGACTGGCTCCGGAAAGTCACTGTGCTACCAGTTGCCAGCTGTCATGTCCAAAGGCACCAAGGTGACCATCGTCGTGTCGCCTCTCATCGCGTTAATCAACGATCAGATTGGTCAGTTGCTGCAAATGGGCGTCCCGTGTTGCACCATTAATTCGACTATGTCCAGCGGTGACAGGAACAGCGTCGTTTCCGACTTGAGGAACAAGAAGACAGAGACGTGTCTCGTTTACGTAACGCCTGAGCAGCTGGCCACTGAGCAAATGAAGGTAAATTATTGGCTATTGTGAAAAAAACTTAAGACACCTAATTTATGCTCCTGCAAATAATATTTTTTGCATGGACGCTGTAGTCCATTCTAGACGGACTGCACAAGCATGGCAAATTCGCCTACTTTGTGGTTGACGAAGCTCACTGCGTGTCAGAGTGGTAAACAGACAAAAACAAATGTATTTTTTTCATATATATTGGGCATAATTGCCTCCTATGTTTTAAAAATGTTTTCGTAAATAGGGGTCACGATTTCCGACCAAAGTACCTTCTGCTGGGCAACTTTCGGCGGAAATACCCGGACGTTCCATTCGTCGCTCTCACCGCAACGGCGACGGCACTGGTGAGTCTCTTGAATGCATTAGTTTTAATCAACAATTATTTTAGGTAAGATCTACATCGTTTCGATTGATTCCTATAGGTCGCTGATGACATCATTTTGCAAATGAAACTGAAACAACCTGTAGCAAAGTTCAAGGTCAGTTGCTTCAGGCCCAACCTCTTCTATGACGTTCGTTTCGTCGACTCGCTAGACGATTCATTCGAGAACTTGAAAGATTTCGCCTTGGAAGCTCTTGGTGACAACTGGAAAGCCGAGGAACCAGTACGTTGCTTCTTCCTTCATTTTCTTCGAGATGAATGCATGCTGTAGTAATGCTACGTCTTGTCCAACTGTGTCTGCCTGAATTATCATAATCGATATTTGAATCAAATGTGTACATGGAGATCGAACGTTTATAAATAAAGAAATAACAATAATCTCAAGTCAATCCTTTCGCATAAACATTAGATAAGACTAATTGTTGATTGAATATTGGCTAATTGTTTGTTTATACAAAAAAATATAAAATTAATTTACTAATTGTTTAATGAACAATTTAAAATTCTCATAAAACGCAAGTAAAAAATTAGATAGTTCCTGAAGGCGCCTTAGAAAAGTTGTAAACGTTTTTTAAATTTTATATTTGAATGAGAAGAGCTTACCTTTGGCTATTTATTTTTAAATTATAATTATTCGGTGAAGTCCAAACGAGGCTGCGGAATCGTCTATTGCCGGACACGAGATGAGACTGAAACGGTTGCCCGCATGCTCAACAAGAAGGGTCTTCTGACCAGAGCATTCCATGCCGGACTCAAAACGGATATCAAAGAAGAAGCACAAAAAGATTGGACTAGGTAGTAATTAAAGTGATTTTAATTTTTAAAAAATAATATAAATAAATAAAATTCATTTACATTTTTTATTCTAGAGGTCAGGTGCCAGTCATCGCTGCAACCATCAGTTTTGGCATGGGTGTCGACAAAGCCTCCGTTAGGTAAAATAAATAAAACAAATGAAAATAAATTAATGGAATTTAAAGAAACTAAGTAAATAAAAGTTGCTTTTAAATGGCGTTCGTCACTTTGAAGGTTCGTAGCTCACTGGACGGTACCGCAGTCAGTGGCCTCCTATTACCAAGAGTCGGGTCGAGCAGGTCGCGACGGCCAGAAAGCTCATTGTCGCGTCTATCACTCGAAGGCCGAACGTGACGCAATCGCGTTCCTCTTGAAAATGGACACTTCCAAGCACGCTTCGGTGAAATAAAACTTCCCTACATGAATAAATAATAAATATAAATAATTAGCCAGTTTGTTAATGATTTAAAAAAAAAATGTCCTCAGAACTCTGACAAGAGAGCGAAAGCCGTTACCAAGATGAAGGAGTTCGATATGATGGTCAGATACTGCGAGGGCACTGGTCCAAAGATGTAAACCTAGTTCTTGTCTCGAATTATTTCTTCAGGGATTTGGCTCTCTGCATACTTCTCACTTCTTTTGTTCGGCTGCACAGTTGTCGGCACAGTTTGTTCACCAAACATTTCGGCGACGACCTTCCAAAGTGTAACGGAATGTGCGACGTCTGCAAGAACCCAGCGCTCGTACAACGGCACCTGGCAGCCTTCAACAACGCCATTATGAGACGGCAAGTTTACATCGAATCTGCCGAAACATTCGGGGATCGTAGTGAGCTGTACGGAGGCGGAAGAGTCAACAACAACAATAGTTGCCATGGGTAGTGTTAACTTAATATTTCTTACATTCCACAAGTTTATTTTTGTATAACATTTTGGTCATTGTGAAACAGGTACGAAGATAGAGATTCTGACGGAGAGTCGAATCACGCCAAGAAAGCTGCGGACGAACTGAAGAAGGCCATAAGTCAACAGTTTAAACTTCGTAAAGCCAGTGAGGTAAATTTGAGGAGCATTTTTACATGGATCGATGTCTGATCCCCGTCAATAAATAATTTAGTTCAATAAGATTTCTTTTTTAGGCAAGGAACGATGAAAAGACAGAGAGGCCAGGTAAGAATTGAACTTTTGAAAAAGAAAGAACTTGAAAAAAAAGGCTCTTCAATTGAGTTGAATTTGAATGACTTTCAGGCCCACATTGCGTTTTGATCAACCCGACCAGCACGGCATGCAGTGGACTTAAATTTAAAGTATACAAGTGTTTTTGGTCACAAAATTTACTAAGACGATACATTAATGTGTGTGTATTGAATTTACTTTTATCTTTTCAAGACGAGAGAGTTACTCTTCGGCAGTTTCAAACAGAATTTGATGACGAACCTTCGCACTTGCGAAGACAAGGATGTGCATCCATTGTTGAGGATGAAGTCGGTTATTTTTACAAAAAAAAAAAATTCTAAAATAAAAATTCTGAGTAAAAAGTTCTAAATCAAAAAAGGCATAATCTTAAACTACAAATAAATTTTATATTAGAACTTTTTAATTAAAATTTATTTTAAAATTTTTATTTTGCAAGTTTGATTTTAGGTTTTTTTTTAGTTCGAATAATTTACGAGTATTTTGAAATCTAGAGACAAGGATGTGGAAGATTGCGCTCGCCAGCAGGAATTCTGCATCTACAAAGAGAGCATGAACGCCCTGTTGTACCGCAGAAAAATTTCATATTTAGTGAGTTTCTAGTCGATTTTGGTTTTGCTTCCAATTGAAAGGCTGCTTCAAAAATTTCACTTGACTTTGTGACAGGTGCAAGAGATCAAGACGGAAACGTCAAAGAATTGCCTGCACAGATATCTCAAGAATCGTGCATCGAACGTCGAGACGTCCGACGGCGATCGTTACACTCAAGGATGTCGCGAAACAGCGAGAAAATCAACATCATCCAAAAGTCACGACCACCATCGTCATCGTAGTCATAGTCGACACGAAAGATCGATTAAGCACGATCCGAAACAGAGGAGCATCATAGACATGATGCGAAAGTACGACGAAGAGGAAGAGGCGAGAGAAGAGAAAATCGCAGATGATGAACTCACCACTGTGATGATAGGTGCTAAAGATCCGCTGTGTTTATCGCAATTGTCGCCGAAAGTCATAGAAGAAGTCGTGGACACTGGCTCGCTGAACGACCTCGAAGGAGTCAGACGCGAACTGATGGGCTTGCTCGAAGAGTGTCCGGCGGAGCCTGAAGATATTATTCCAGCTTCGCTTTCGCCTCCTCCACCGCCACCTCCACCTCGTCAACTCTCTTGTCTTCTTCTTTCTCTTCCCCCGCCGCCACCTCCACCGCCGAAGTCATCTTCGCCACCTCCTCCACCCCCGCCTCCCAAAAAGCCAACTGAGAAAACATCGGCACTCCGCAAAAGACGGAACGTGGTTAATGTGAGGATCCATATCTATAATTTATTCTCAATTAAATTAGTAAAAATAATAATTATACTCGATAATTGATCATTGAGTTATGCATTAATTATTAATCAATTATTTTATTTAATTTTTTAGTTTAATTTATATGTGCTTATAATTATTAGGCCTATGATTAATAATTATATTTAATAATACGTTGTTCTCAAACTCTTTGCTGTGTTTGCATGCTACATGTGATCAATATTTTTTTTTTTACATTTCATTAGTTTAATCACCCAGCACTGCAGTTTGATATATTTTTGGTTTGCCTGTGGTTTGCTAAACATATTATTCAGAACCGATAATTCCTATAATTCTAGTGGTTAATTTCTCAGAAAGATCAGCTTCACCACGAACTGATGAACAACGGCCATGGTGGCCAAAGTAAGCGGCCAAAGATGGAGAGCAAGGAGCATTCAGCTGGTAGTGTCGTTGGAAAGAAGACGATCGCCGACTACGTCGTGTCGGCTCTGCAGCCCTACTATGCACAGAAGAGAATCAAGTCCAAAGTGAGCTCGCATTTTAATTCAATATTCAAGGGTCAATTCCTGCTTTTTTATTTTAATTAATTTTTGTAGGAACTCTTTAAGGCGCTGGCACGCGAGCTGTCTCACCAGCTTGTTGGTCGGGAGTGTGAAGACCCTCAAAACCGTAATCAGCAGCAAGAACTGATGAATCAATTTAATTAATTACGTATAAACTTCTAACGCAAACTTGCCCTTTAATTTTTCAGTGAAAATCGTCGCCAAGGAAGCTGTCGACAGTGTGTTCGCCAAATGTTCGCTGGTCAGCTCAGAAAAAGACTTCTTCGTCAAATAATAATGAGAATTGTTTCATATACATAGAGTTGCTTTTATTAAAGAGACTTTTCAGTACACTGTAGCTATGTTTTTTCGGAATAACTTCCATTATAATTGGTCCAACCACTTTGGTCGAGCGAATTTGCCCATTTCACACATTCATGCTTTGTTCCTACGGTTTATTACGCATTCTAACGCATTCATTTTAAGCTCGAAAGCTCTTTTTTTAGATTAAAAGCTTTTGAACACGTCTCTAGCTAATATGTATAGTTACGCACGTCTGTATGTAACGCTTAATTGCATTCATTTGAAATTAAAACGAAAAAAATCGCATCTTTATGGACGGATTAATTCTATATTAGGCACGCTGGTTACTGACTAGAATCACTAACGAATATGTTTCGCGCAATTGCAAGCAAACAATTGCTAATTATTATTTAAACGCCTAGTTAGCACGTTAATTTAGGCCTAAGGATTGAAAAGTTTAAATATTGTGCCTTAGGTGATTAATGGTTTATATCTTTACATAGTTAGGAATGTGTGTGAATCAGCGAAAACAAATTTTAACCAGAAACTGCCTCGTTTTAAGTTTGAATAGTTAACTCCAGTTAAATTAACTGGACTATGGTGGCCCTGAAGGATAATTTTAAAATGCTTTCTTGTTCGAAATCTTTTTTTTCTATTACCGGTAGTTATACTTTTGACAGATTTTTTTCCAATTATCCTTCTGGGCCATCTTACGTCTGTCTCATTATGCCTAAAAGTACATTGTGTCTGCGTCTATATTTGTTAGTATTTATACGATATTGATTGATTGTTTAAAAGGTGCTCGATCTACTTATCCGTCTTTCGGTTCTCTCTAAGAGTGATGACAGCCTTGTAGCCGAGTTCAGGTCGCCGATCTCGAGCCAAAACCATGGCCTTGACCTGCGCAGAATTGACGACGACCGCGTGGCCTTTCGTCAGACTGCTCTTGCTGTGCTGAATGTCGTCCAAACTGACGCCACGACAACCGTCGTCCACCAGAGTGACCCGGTAGCCGAACTCGAGGCCGTCCTTTGCGGTCGCAGCTTTTGAAGCAAAATTTATTTCTTTAATCAATCAATCAATTCAACCATTATATGTATCGTAAAATGTACTTGAGTCAACATGAATCGATCGTTCAATCGGTTGGTTTGAACTCACCGACGCAGACGTCGTAGGCGAGTCCGCAGACGTAGATGTCAGTTATGTTGCGCTGTTTCAACTCGGCCTGCAGAGTGGTGCACGTCGACTTGTTGTTCTCGCGAAAGGCAGAATAGCTGTCCACATCCGGATTGGTTCCCTTGTGAATCAGTATCGGGTCGGCCACCAGCTGTTTCATTCATATAAGTTTAATTGCATTTAGTTTTAAGTGTTTTAATTGCCCGAGTGAGCGATTAAGGACTCTAGCAGACTCAGATACGCGAAATCCTGTTGGCACACCTTCAGGTCCGGATGCAACTTGGATCCCCAAGATTCCTGGATACAATGAGCGGGCCACAGTTTCTGCAGAGTGACGGGCGGGCCCTCAAACACGATCGTGTCAAACACTTTGGCTTCATCCGTGGCGACCTTCAACCAAGACGATTAACACGACGGCAAGTTAAAACGGCAGTTGAAACATTGTAGGTATAATACCTTGCTGGAGGTGTGCGCTTTGCGTTGAGCGACGTTTTCGAAGAAGCTGATGTGGTTGCTCGGATGCCAGTCCAGTGAGTAGAGGACGGCGTCGAATTGAACGCTTTCGATAAGATTGTTAATGACGGGCACAACTTCGCTGCCGTCGTGGCCTAGGCCACGACAAAAAATAAATTATAAATTCAAGGTTATTGAATACATGCACCGGTATAAAAGAATAATTACATATTGGTTCACTTTGCACTAATTCTAACCTGCCGGGCAATTGTGTACTGCCAGCGTGCCCGTGATGAAGTCGTTCTGCACGTCCACAATGACCAAAGCGCTCACTGGAAACAGGATCTGGGCAAATGTTCATTTAAAAAATTCATTTCAACCCTTAATTAGGCCTAATTATCTGTTTTTAATTACTTCTTAATCCTTTGACTACGGTAATGACTTAATAACTATTTTAATTACGGCGACTTTTTAATTTGTAATTCTCTGTTTTTAATTTCAATTCTTAATTGGAATATACCGTACTTTTTAATTATTTTGGATTCTTTTAATTACTTCCTACTTGTTTATTCTTGATTAAATAGGGTACTAGCTATACAATGTAAATGTAAATGTGGCTCAAATTTTTTGATATTTTTAATCGGTTTAAAGTTAAGCCACATTCATTAGATTGCGTGCGTTGAATTTTCAGTACCAGTAATTACTAACAATTTATCTGCCACTCAATTGAGTGTCGATTTAAGTGCGTCTCAAAACTCAACCATAATAAATTGATATCGATAATGAACTAGCGCACTTAAGATTATTCACGGAGCATTTATCACTCCTTTGTGAAATGTTTGTATTAAATGTCAAGCGCCTTTGCGATAAGCATCGTTTACATGTTTAGGCGTCGCCCTGGCAACCGGCGTTGTTATATTGCTACGTAGTTACTTTATTCTATAAAAGGAGCTTCCGCCCTCATTCGCCTAATTTCCTCCCATGATGCTAATTATACGAACAAAAACAAGATCAGCAACTGCGATCTTGAGTCTAGTCCCACATATACAAATAGAATTCACACATGAGGATCAGCGACAGTAATTATAAATCTGTGGACATTGTAACGACGTCTGCTGGAAGTAAACATTTTCTTTTTCCAGAAAGAAATATAAAATGAACGAACTTCGTGTCGATCAGGACTCACGAATTAAAAGCATTTGGTGCGGGGAACAGCTGGTTCGCATGACAACCCGCAATTTAATTCGGCATCGACCCGATTGCGTCAGGCCCCTCCCCTTGCCGCCAATACATGCAATGCAGCTAATTCCCCAAATGCCTACAACTAGAAGCCAACAGCCAAGCTCCTTGCAGTGCGGCAATCATTGCTGGCACCATCGTTTAATTTCCACTGTTTACTTGCTTACTTAGATGGGTGTGCACAACAAAATATACCAAAATAATCTTGTGCTTATGCGGACACGCTAATAATTTAATTGCAATACCGGCGGTGCCTAATCGTAAAGGCAGGCGGTTCATTTCGACTTGAGAATGGAAAACAAAAATAGAGGTCTCCTAACCAGTTAGGTTAATTAGATTTAAAGCGATTAGGCCTAGTTAATCGCAATAATGCACCGCATGTGCTCATGCACAGCATGGGCTATTGGGCTTCGTTCTTTAGATTACAATTAGAGATTTCTGGGAGGCGACCTCTGACATTTCGTGCCGCTGCTGCTTATGTGGAGTCACGCAATTTACACGTCATCGCCGTCGCTCAGATTTCTGCTTTTTGCGCTCGCTGAAGCCATGCACAACAAAGAACCAGGCCCAGCTCTCAGCATTAAATCACAATCGCCTTCAACGATTTATTTTATTCCTCCCCACTGTCCCTCTTACGGCACCCCTGCACGCTTAGGCCTTAGACCTTCAACCATCATCATAAGCCGCAGACTGCAGCGTATGGGCGGAGACTGGCGTTTTGGCACAGGCCAGCTTGGCTAGCCCAGAGCTAGGCTGCAACACGGATGCACATCGGATATGCAATTACGTGCTTTTAAATATTCTCAGCCAAACATACGTGATGAGTGTCAATTTTGCACGATTATTTTCTGTTAAACTAGAAGAAAATAGTCAAGTATTGTCGAAATTGGCCCATGGCGCGTGCCATCAGTAAAAGCTAAAGATGAATTAAGCGGGCGTATCTTAGCTTATTGGATGGGTTTAGTTTACGCGTTCCCAGTAAAAAGTGCAGAGTGCACACAAGAATATAATTCTAAAGAGCTTGAGCAATGTTTTTTTGGAACATCCTGCAACCATAATTGCAAACTACATGCATGCCCATAAGAAACACGATTTTAATATCCCTGAATATTTCCAGCTTCTATTCTTAGGCCTAAAACATGAAATAAGTGGTCTAAAATGATAAATTAATTTTGGTTTTCTATCTTTCAAACGAAACAAACACACCTGGCGAATCCAGTTGTTCCAACACTCACGGAATTCTTGTAGATCGATCACACCGTCCTGAAAAGAAATAAGGATTATTAAACGTATTAATTATTAAACGTGTTCAGACGTTCGTCAATTCACGTCGAAATAAGACTAAAATCTACCTGGTTCCTATCGAAGGCGTTGAACATATCGCCCAGACATAATGCAGAAATTGTGTACGGTTTGCCCTTTTCATTGCAGAATAGGAGCCGGGTCAAGGCGCCGAATTCGGTGACGTCCAAACCGCCATCCCTGCAGGCCAAAATAAAAAAATTAATTTAAAATAACATTTTCAAAAATTCAAGGTGAAATCAAAACTCAAACCTGGTATGGTGATTTAAACTAATCCAGAAAAAGAAATTAATTATCTCCATTGTTTGGCTTTTAAAAACATGACGCAATTACAGGAAGCAATTAGTGAGCCTCAAGGGAGCACTTGCTTGCAATATAAACTACACGAAGCCATCATTAATCGCAGCTACAAAATAATCCCTCAATTTATGCGAACATACATGAACTTAACGTAATTGTACAATCAGTAAATGGACGCTCAATTGCTCACCTGGGAGTTCAATACCGTTATTGCTTCATTAAGTTGACTGCGTTTGTGACAACATCAACAACAACAACATGGTCGTAAACGTGTTATTTTGCAGGTTTGTTGTTGCATTGACAGGGAAACATTTATTATGATATCGCTGTCATAAGATAATTTTTTAAGGAAAAACAAAAATAAAATAGTTAGGCCTGCTGCCAAAAAAAAACAGTAGGTAGCTATAAAAAACATATTGACGCACGCTCACCTACATCCTTTTGTTTATAAAAGATTACATAGCCTGCGGACGCGCGATAAATAACGTCAAAACTAGTGCAATCTAGAATGGGAGTAATAATTTGCAGTGTAATTCAATATGCAGCTATAAAAAATGCAGGTCGTACAATATTTTTAATTGCCAGATATTAAATTTCTTTCTCTATTCTATTTCACTGCGACTTTCTGGCCTTGAAAAGTATTCAAATAAGCCTAAATAAATTCATTTGACGTCGTAAATGAGCCGTCAGATAACGCTTGCTAATTACCGTAAGCCAATTTTAATTTTAGGAATGAAAATTTGTTGGTTTGTGCATGGAATGTTAATTTCTTTGATTTTAGGTATGCAGATTTTAAGAAAGCCTTTTTGAGCTAGCATGCAGCCCTCAAATCTAACTAGAAATACATTTGAAGAAATAAAATTGAAGACTCAATTTGCACCAAATGCACATGAGCGATCAAAACATCGCCAGTGTCAAGAAGTTCGCCAACAAGTTATCAATTAGCTATAAATCGTAACGAAAGTAAGCCTAATTGCCAATCAAACATTTTGGACAACAAAAAAGAATTCAAATCAATCAATAAAATAAGCGTATCGAACTACTACAGGTAGGGCCTACGCATCGCGTTTTGCGCGACACTTGCAAGAAGTCGGAAAAAAAAACTGAAGCTGCGGAAAATAAAACTGAAATTCGAGATTGCCAAAATAAACAAGATTTATAGTCAGTTTTTTAGTCATTGGGTATTTGGGATCCATAATTATATATATTTTGTTTGCCTAGCTGAGATTTTCACCTGTCCTTGTCGAAAGTCTGAAAGCACGACTTCATTTTCTCCTCGCTGTAGATGGTCCCATTCTCGCGAATGCTGTCAAACACATTCGTTTGAGCTGCAGCTGAGGCAGACGAAGAACCGGTGTTGTCCATTATAGCCTTTTCCTTCAGTAAATAAATATTTTCACAAACCTATTATTCAAAGATAAGATTTTACTAGATGCATGGACGGCCGACCGGACCTCTTCCTTGTCTGCCTGGACTGACGCGAGCTGCGCTCCAAACACTCAAGCAAGCTGCACAGTCGGCCAATGGCAAAGCGCGAATGGCGGGAATGGGATCAGTCGGCGCGCTTCCATACAAGAAAAAATACACCTTTACGCCACATCCGGCTGGAGAGCAAGGAAAAAAAATCAATTCCTCAAATGCACATACAATAGGCCCTCTTTTAAGGAGGGAACTTTGCTGCACAGACTCAGGTCCCCATATTGAACACGTGACGCATGGCAATAGCCTCCTGTTTGAGGCGTGCTCTCAAGTGTTTTCTTTAGAACTTTGAAAAGACAATTAATTTTTTAATTTATAATTTTATCATTTGTCATTTAATTTAATGCAATGAAATTTAATTTAAAGGTAATTGGGGCCATGTTAAAAATATAAAAAACAAAATTAAATAAAAATTGAAAAATCAAGTAAATATTTAACAAAAAAAATTGAATTTCATTAATATTTCAAGTTATTCAATTATTTCAAAGAATTCCGGTTTGTATCCCGTCATACGAAAAAAATAAGGGACATTAATTAATACAAATGTCAAGATTACTTTAATTCTAAAGTTTTAAGGAATTTTTTTTGTTACCATTTTACCGAAACAAGATCAAGAGGATTAATTAAGAGTAGACAAATTACAGTCTTGTACTGAACATCTGTTTGCGCTGTAATAGAAATCCAAAGGGAAGCAAGAAAACAATATCTATACTGTGTATATATTATAGAAATAAGTAATAAATTACTTAACTTATTTAAATTCACGTCAAGAAAATAAGGATGAATGGTACGAGTGGTTGGAAACTTGAAAAAATGCCAAATAGTGTATTGGGCAAAATGGATTGAGGGGGGGGGGGGGCACATGGGGAAATAAAAGTAAGAGACGAAGGATTTCATTTTTGTGCCTGCAAATAACGAGACAAAGCGAAGGGACGGTTGTCTGTCGTCAGAATTACGTCACACAGCGAATCGTGGGAGGGAGAAAGAATATAAACTACACTTGTGTATATTATGTATATTTTGTGGGACCTACATGTCAAATGTAAAACCACAAACTACTGTAGCAATGACACCTCTATAAGCAGCACTATACACGAGGAGGAAGGGGTTAAGAGGGTTCAGAGTGGTTACTAAACAAAGTAAACAAAGCATGCCGGAGCCGTATAATATACCGCTCTCTTCGCTCACTATCCTAAAGGTTACTGATATATAATGAAGGATTAGAGTCTTACGTCATACAGCTTAGCTTTGCTCTTTTTATAACGACACTGGGTTTCAGTACTCACCAACTCAAGAGTACTCACAAGTCACACAAACACACCATGAATGGCACAGACGAAAAAAACAATCGAAAATGCTGCCACTAACGGGTGACGTCATCAGATGAAACGCTCATGATGGTCGATTCTAAAGAAACAGACGCATTAAGAGCGGGAGGAAAATCTTAAAAATCAAATCAATTAAAAATAGAATTCTAGGAAAAAAAGGGGCAAAAAAATGGATTAAGCAAAAAAAATAATTAGGGTTCGTCAAACCGTTCAGCTTTTCAGAATTTTTTTCTTGCCGGACCGTCAAAACGTCTTTCCACCGTCAAGCGTTTAGCGCGCGCACAACGCACTTGTGTCCTCCGTCTGAGGACGATGACGACGATTTAAAATTAACCTCTGTCCGTCTCACTCCATGGTCACGTCCGTTCTCGGATTGAACGTGTCGATGTACATGTTCTCCTTCTTGTGCATGCGGCGGACGTGCGAGCGCAAGTTGTCTCGTCTGGACGAACGGTAGGTGCAGTGAGGACAAAGGTGCGGTTTCTCGCCAGTGTGCATTCGTCGATGCTGGATGATCTTCTTCAGCTGGATGGACGCGAACCCGCAGATGTCGCAGTGGAAGTCCTTGCCCTCGCGGTGCTTCTTCATGTGCTTGCGAAGGTCGGCCTCTGTCGAACGATCTTTGCCGCAGATCATGCAGCTCACCTGCAGACAGGGATGGATCAGAATCCCCCAAAAAAACATTAAAATGATTACAAAACTTAGTATAAAATATTCAAATGGGTAGCACCACCAATTTAAAAGAATAACGACAATACAAATTGGAGTTGCGCCATTATTATGCTAATTATGCACAAAACAACGGTATGTCTAATTGTTTGTATAAGATTTTACGTTATTTCAAAAGCATAATGTTTCTATGCTACGTAAAATTACGATTTACGTTGCCGACCCTGTCTGGCATATGTGTTTTGGGGGTTAATTCGTGAATAGATGGCTATAAGTTATCGAGTTTACCTTGACTACGAACTGCTTGGTGCCAGCCTGATGCAACTTGTTGTGCTTGCGCAGGGCTTTCTCTACGGTGCACTTGTACGGGCAGAACGGGCAGCGATATTCTTCAGCCGCGTGTCGCATTCGTTGCGGGAAGTTAGAATTGCCTTTGCCGCCGCCACCTCCTCCCGAAGACCCTCCACCGAGGCCTCCGATTCCGCCACCAACACCTCCACCACCTCCTCCGCCTCTTCTCTTTCCGGTCAGCGTCAATCCCTCTGCAAGGTGCTTGCCTACGTGCTTGTCGAGCTTGTCGCGACGCTGTGTCTGATATGGGCAAGCCGGGCAGGCGTAGACTCGGTTCTCCAAGTCCACCTCTTGTTCGGGAGCCGGGGCGTGATACTTGGCGATGTGCTTTTTCAGAGAACCGCGAGACTTCATGACGGCTCCGCACTCTGCGCAGTCGTAGCCAACCGGATGGCCGGAAGAAGGATTTCCGCCGCCACCGCCTCCGACGCTTCCTCCAGGCGCCGGGCCTCTCTGCATGGCCGTCGTGTCGATTACCAAAGCGCTGTCGTCGTAGTCGTTGTCCTCGCTGCTGCTAGAATTGGCCACGCTGCTCGATCCGCCACCAGGAATGCCGCCACCGGCTCCTCCTCCCCCACCTCCGACCCCACCGCCGAGGCCACCCAGACCGCCCATGGGCAAACGGCCAGGTCGGTTGTCGATGACGATCTCGTTTCCGATCGAACCACCACCGCCCACGACAACTTCGCCGCCTTCGAGCATACCTTGCTTCAGCATGTTGTTAGGGACAAGGATGATTTCGCCATGCGGAGCTCCTTGGCCCGATGGATCGGATCCACCGACTTCCATATTTTGGCCAACGACCATATCCGCGGAACTTTGTTGCTAAAAAAATAAAACAATTACATACCTGCAGATCTATTTAAAAAATTCAAATTCAAATGTCCTAAATAAAACTAAAGCTAAATGCACCTGCATAACCAGATGACCCATGTTGTTCTGAGAAAACATGTCAAAAGGAACGCCTGGTTCCGGTTTCATCGCCACATACGAGTGCTGATCTATGACCATCGACGGATGGACGTTCTGCGGTTTGCGACCTCTCTGTCTCGGCGGCGATGAAGTGGGCGACAGCTGATACATCTTGGACGGGTGATGATGATGGTGATGGTGGGCGTGAGCCGTGGACGGCGCCGACAGCATGAAACGATTGACGGCCGCCGCGCGGTTCAGCAACTGATGAGTGTGTTGCTGATGCTGTTGCTGTTGATGGTGGTGTTGATGATGCGGATCGCCGGACCCGAAGTCGTTGTTGCCACCGCCATGACCGCCACCACCCAGGCCTCCCATGCCCTGGTCGTCCGGACCGCTCATCAGGTCCCCTTGCATCATTGGCATTTGGGAATACATCGCGTGAACAGAACTTCCAATCGGAATCTGCGGTCCTCGACGAGACATAAGATTGGCTCGCGCTCTGCTACTGATCAAAAAGCCACCAACTAGGCCTGCTTCAGAGCACAAGGGTTATTCGTAAGATCACTAAAACAGAATAAAAAGACAAAAAAATCAAAGTCAGTCTTGTGTCCATAAAAAAATCTAGGCCTAATTTAATTAAGTACAGCCACACCCACTTATTTGTTCCGCAAAAAAGAAATTACCGTATGTTCTTTAGGTCTAATTAAAAAAACATTTCTAAATAAACTACATTGGCAAACGCTTCATTTAAACGCTCTACGCGTAATTTAAACAGATTGGTCCACATGTATTAAAAGTAAAATTACTTTTTTTATTAGTAAAATGATTCATTTATTAACTTAAGTATTAATTTGTCCTTAGGCCTAGTAGCCTAAAATAAAATGTCTACGGCCTAATTTATTGAAACGAAATAATAAGTTAAATTAAACTATTGCATGAAGTTATAACCAAATTATTTATTAAAATTTAATTTATCTAAAATTTAATTAGACCTAGTTTAGTAAAAGAATGCATTCGTTCGCCAAATTATTAAGCTTAACAAACTTGACTTGATCTTTAGCTTTCATGTAATCATTTTTTTTACTGTGCTTATAGCCTAATTGTATTTTAAACCACGTCACGTGATGGGCAATTATTGCAGTGGGCAAGTAAATCCACTTATTTATGTAGGCCTAGCTGTCGCCTGTTCAATTAGGTCAAATTGTGTGAGTGGGCCTACGCACACGCGCGCGCGCGTTCGCCAGTCGACAAGACTAAGTAGGCCTACCACGACTGCATTCCTGAGTGAGCCATTAACATTAACCTGCGGAACTCATTTTAACACCCTCGATCTCCCAATTTCTCGCATTAAAAACGAGCACGCACGGCCGCGGCCTAGCTGCTGGCCGGATTATCTTCGACGCAAAGGAATTAAATTAATCCCAGGCACACACTCCATCTTCCCTGGACGATGGCAAATAAAAAAGCCCAGAATCTCGGAATTAAAGCCCTCTCCAAGCGGAGATTAGCTTTTGGCGTGCCAGTGTCACTTCCTCGCAGAAATAACCCCGAGGGCTAAGCCGCAGCGAGGCGTGACCCGCAAATAAACCCAGCCCTTAATAGAGGTTGGGGCCTTGGGGCCGCCCGAGGGATGATACGGAATTGGAAAAGGGAGGAAGTAGGGGGAGAGGGGGGGTTGACTGCAAGGGAAAGAGAGGCCTACGCCGTCAGGCTTACAAAATAACCCTAGAGGCGAGCAGACGATAAATTAGGGGACCACCCGAGATGATAAAATATCAACTACAAAATTAAGAAAACCAAATTCGGAGGCGTTTTTTCAACTTTCACTTCTTCCGGCAACAAGCTTGCTCGGCGAAAAAAATCACGTCGAAATGGAAACAGGAGCCGCGCCCGAAAATAATTTTGCTTTGGACAAAGATGGCGGATGATGTGGGAGGCCGAAGGGGTGCGAAGGGAAGCCATTGGGATTCGGGTTGTTGTTGTTCGCGCGATCGTTTTTTGTTAGGCCCAGCGGATTAGCCTAACCGAGGCCTCATCATTAGCCTAAAATGATTTCCAAGAGCTGCGAATTGGCGTGCGCGAGTGCGAAAACATTTTTCGCACACGCGAATTGCGATCGCGAACGACCCGCCGAATTCGATGCGTTCTCATTTTGCGACATTTTCAAACGCGCGCGAGAAGGCCTCTCGCTTTTGCTCGCGTTCTCCTTCCACCGAAGATCCGCCATGTTTTTTTTGCGTTTTGCTGGCGAGGCACGAACCGCGGGCCTAACACGGTTGGCGCCAAATTCGGCTCAAATTTCTCGCGAAAAAACGTCCGACGCAATTGTCGCGGCGCAACTTTGCGGCCAGCGTGAATTTAAACTTGAAATACTCACGTGAAACGCAGTGCGCAATTGTTGTACGATGACTCGCGACGAAATGGAACGAAGGCAAAAAGGCTTCTTCTTCGTCGACGTCTTCCTCCTCGCCTCGGCCTCGTCTCTTCCTCGTCCGCTCGATCGGCCGCTCTAGAATACACGAGCAGTGCGATTATAGGCCCAGATTAGGCTACGCAGTCGGCGAAAAAAAACTCTCCGAACGGGTGAAGCGGCAGTTAGGGCCTCTGCGTGTGCTCCTACGCGCGTCCGCGCATGCGCACTTCGCTGAGACCCAAACAAATAGTTCCTGCAACAACTGTTCGCGCTTTCTGCGCATGCGTGTTCGGCACGTGCTCGCCACGAGCGCTCCAGCCAGCACACGCCGATGACGTCGCCCGAAGCAATTTTGTGCAAAATGCGAGAGCGCTCTGCTGCCGCAGCTGCAAGCCGATAGACGCTCAGCTCAAAGTTCACGCATGCGCAGAACAATAGACTCCACTAGCAGACGACGTCATGATTAATTGTCCGAGCGAGCCAAGGACAATTAATTTTGCGGTCATTCCCTACTTTCTGTCAAATTTATGGAGAAATTTGAATTAATAGATAAATATAAATAAATAAAAATTAAATTTAAATTCATAAAAAATAAATTAAAATTCATAAAAAATAAATTAAAATTCATAAAAAATAAATTAAAATTCATAAAAAATAAATTAAAATTCATAAAGAATAAATTTTAACTCATAGAAATTGAAGACAAAAACGAATATATCTTTCAATATAGGCCTACGGCTTTTTCAAAATTTTAATCTTTAGTTACCGCTAGGCCCGCTCTTCTGATTAAAAAATCCGGATATGATGGATCTTTGTATACGATTAGTTGGAAGGACGTAGAATTTCATAAAATTCTAGTTAAACTAGGCTAGATTTTGTTTCTTTTTTTTTTTTCCAACAAAATATGGCCTACGTAATAATTTTTACGTGGGAGCAACTGCATGTTCAGCTGCTGTAAATTGAAAAAAATCTCAAATGACATTTGTTAACAGCTTGAATGAATACCAGGCTCACAGGAAGTGAAATTCGAACAGCGATCTGTGCACGCAGACATATTGGTCACGTGGGGCGAGGTTTCTGTGTTCCTGGCCTATGTGATGATGATGGTGCAGTGCGGCCATCACCCATCGCTTGATCTCTCAAAACCTTGTGAGATGATGATTGATAAGCGCATTAATTCTTGATGAAATTTGTGAGTATTTAATTACATACCCATCGACGCCTCGCTAGACCTATAATTATATAGGCTATTGCATGTAGGCCTATTCTCATCACTTACCGGTATAAATAAACAATAGGCCAACCCATAGGCCTAATTAAGTTCATTCAAGTTTCAGAAGTTTTGTGGGTCTAAAATACGCCCTAACTTGTTGTAAACTGAGCCCAGCTAAACTTTCCCAGCCTGTATACTCTTGCTTTTAAGCCCACATGTACATCATTAGGCCTTTAATTGGCTCAAAGAGTCCATGGATGCATTAATTAATTGGTCTGTAGACTGTAGGCCTACTTATAATTGTATCAAGTAATTGTACGAGGCTTATTATAGTGCATGCATGCGTTAGATGTAGTTAAGGGGAGCTCCGGTAGCTCAGTGAGTAGAGCACGGCTTTCTGCTTTGCTCTGCTCGCTCACGGCCACTCGGAGTCA
>JAQIYI010000319.1:0-21374 GCA_034700265.1 Polyzonium germanicum
CATTTGAACTGCGATGTGGCTTATATGCATCCGTATGGATGGGAAAAGCCATTAGTGTTAAGAAAAGAAGAAGAAGAGGAAACTTTAAAGATGTTAAGAAATTCAGGAAAATAATAAAATATTAAACCGTTGGATTTAGGAAAATAATAAAATAAAATGTCTTCGTTGAAGTACCCTCCGAAGGACTTGCAACTGAAGAGGAAAGAAGATCTGCCAGTGGAATTGGAGAGCCAATTCATTTTGCGACTGCCACCAGTGAGTAGGCCTGCTATAAGTTCAGTGTTGCAAATGACAGAAGATTCATCCAAAAATTGTGAACATTTCGAATTGTGACCTGCACGTAGCCTACTTAATTTCACCAACCCTAAACTAATTTCAAAAGTTGGAAACATAACCGACCTGTTCGTTCCCTATATGTATAATCGTAAGGAACCGGCACAGGAGCTGAGGAAGGCCGTCAAATGTGGAGCGAACAGTCTCAAGGAGCGTCTGAGCATCCAGTTGGAAAACGACATGAGACACGGGGTGATCAGATTCGATGACTACGTCTGGCCAGCCAAGGTAGGCCTAGGCCTACATATATATAGGCCTCCTAGCACATCGAACATGCATATGCATCACCCGGTTGTTGACGTGTAATTAATTCAATTAATTCTTTCGCCATGAAGTTGGTCGATTTGCCGTCAGTCATCGAGTCGCACAAGACGATAGACCGAAAGACCTTCTACAAGACTGCCGACATTTGTCAGGTGTGTTGCACTAGCGTACGTGCAGTGACCAGCACGCCTACGCTTTTGCACATATTATATGGAGCAAATTAAATCTAAAATTAATTGGCAGATGCTGATCTGCAACGAAGACGACGATTCACCAAAGACGCCCGAAGAGGAAGACACAAAAAAGAAGAAAGACAAGAAAGACTTGCACAAAGTGGACAAGAAGTATTTGTGGCCGCACGGAGGTGAACACGAAATAGGCCTTTATAAAATTAGGGATTAATAAAAAAATGAATCTCAAGATTTCAAACTGTTAACCTCTTTGAGCTTGATTCGTTTTCAGTGACTCCTCCTCTGAAGAATGTACGAAAGCGCCGGTTTCGAAAGACACTAAAGAAGAAGGTGAATTAGAAATTTTAAAACATGTTCCATCATTATGTGCTCAGAACAAATGTGCTAGCAAGAGTTTGTTTGAAAAAAAATGTCTAAAGGTTGTTGATGCACCTGAAACGGAGAAGGAAGTGAAGCGTTTGTTCAGAGTGGACAACGAGGCAGTCAACGTGAAATGGGAAGTGATAACGGAGGAAGAGGATGGCGTCAAGCAGAAGAACATGATGGGCGAGAGCATAAATAGCAGCGTCGCATCGCCGGCAGTTAGTGGTCCTCTTTTCTCGAACTCACAGAGCTTGGACATCGGTAAGTCAGACTTTACTATGCGGAAAATATTTCAATTTTGTCGTTGTGATCAGGAATCAATATTAAAAATTTCTTCGTTGTTAAATCAAAGGTGAACACGATATTTTCGGCGAGGTTGTCAGCTCGTCCGACGAAGAAGTGGACGTGGACGTGAACATCGTCGATTCGGCTGATGACGAGAACAGTCGACTGTCCAACAGCAATCTGGGCGGTCGAGCAGGGTCTCAAAGCAAAGACGATTCGCAGCTGCAGCAAACTCAACAACAGCAACAGCACTTGGTGACTCACTTCGACAAGCAGATGCTTCAAGGATCGGTGTCGCCCACTGGATCAACTTCAGGTGGCGAAGGAGGATACGTGACTCCGGTTGGAATTCGCAAAGTCGAGCCACTCCAAGGTGGCGACGAACGCGTTCAAAAGTCAGAGCTACCTGACGAAAACCGAGAAGGTGGAAATACAATTTTAAAGCTAATTAGAATTTAAAAAAAAAATGTTTACTCACCAACATTCTATGGACTTTTTGGGTCAACATTGTCCTTCTAGCTCTCCTGGAGAAACTAGACGACCTGCGACAACAACTCATGGACGTCCACACTCGTCGTCAAGCGCAAGAACAGGAGATAGCCAGCATAGAAAATCAGGCTCTAAAAGTAAACAATTTTATTTAGCGTTTCCTACACGTGCCGCCTAATCAAGTTAATTTCAAACAATTTCTGAAACATGTTTTTTTCTACTTTTTCAGCAACGATTCAAGAGTTTACTAGATGGCTTGGTTGCAGAAGAAAAAGAGAAGCAGAAACAAGTGAGTTCTTAGTTTCTTTTTAGGTTTTTATTTAATATTTTTAGTCCTTTAGCTCATTAAAAATCCTTTTGAGTCTGGGAATGATCAAACAAATAGTTTAGTTTCTAATGTGTACAAAATCTTTATTTATTATATAATGTTTTTAATTAAATTTCTAATTACAGTACGAAGAAGTCGCTGCGCGCTTGCAACGTCGTTGAACGACGTTTCACGACAGTCACGAGATCATTCAAACAAAGAAATCAACAACAAGATCTCTATTCTCAATCAAGCCTTCTCGATTTGAATTTTTATACGTTATCAAGTTCACGACTGAGAAGGGAAGAAGAAATAAATCGATTGTCTCTTAAGAAAAGTTTTTAAACCGTTATCGCTACTAAATGTTCTAGAATTGCGATTTAACTATGACTAAAGTTGGATTCGCACTATGAGATTTTTATAGCGCGATCTGACCGAATATTTTCTTAAAAACTGGTTTGACAAGCTGGCAAATAAAATGTTGTGCCAGGTTGCACTAGGCCTATAAAAATTGCCAAGCGCGAGCCTCTACAAGTCTACGTATGGATATGTGATGCCTATTTAACGACCCACGTGGATTGCATTTCTAAGCACCAATGATCGACCAGCTTTATATTCTGTGTTTCTAACCTTAGTTATTAGCGATTGAAAATAAATAGTTTGAATGTCTTTGGTTTTCTGTTTTTTTTTCTGATCAATCTTTCACCCGCCCGATTTTAACGTTTGAAGAACACATTCTTTTGAAGACTAGTTTACCAGTGTATCTAACATTTTCAAACCTTTTTCTTGGTGTTCGTCACTTCCTGAGTGGTGAGATACGGATACACTCAGGACTCAATGACTCACTCTCAACGGTGGTTAATCTGAATCAGCACTCTGTTTTGCGGACAATCACTTCCGCGGCTGAAGTTGTAGTGGCCGCAGCAGCAGTGGCAACAACATTAGGAGCAACTCTTCCTCCTGATCCTACTATTCTGTCAGTCGTCCTCGCGACCGTGCGCTCCAACTGACGAACAGATGAAGACAGCTGGACGTTCACGTCCATCAAGTGCGAATACACTTCGCTGAGATCATGTTCCATGTGCGTTATGATCATCACTCCTGAGATTAAAGAGATTACATGTTCAAATGATTAAATTTCAATTTTTACAGACGTTTGATAAAACTTTTGATCATGTACCGTATATATTTAATTCAAAGTCTTACCAGACTGCCGTTCGCACAAGAATTTACAGTAGAAACTGAGGATGATGTCCACGTCGTCGTCTTCGTTCAAGCTGCCAGATGTATCAGCCGGAAATAAATTCCTATAACATTTTCAATCGTTGATTGTTACCTTACTTTTCAGATTCTGACGTATCTCTTATTTCTTTTATTTGGGGGTCACCTGCAGTTCTGAAAGAGGCGCACAGCCTTTCCCCACTTTCTCGAGTGTAGAAGGTCGAGCAGAGCGTGTTCGACATCGTGCCAAGTGCTCTCTCGTCCTTCCTGCAACGGTGGCGTCTGCTGCTGCGCCTGTGTAGAAGACGATTTTTGTTGTTGCTGCTGCTTTTGCAATGGGCACTGCGTGGACAACAGATCACCATCGTTTTCCTCGCTGGCGCGAATTAACTCCAATCTCATGTTGCCCATTTCCCTCGTCATGTTGTTGACCTGGTTTGATCAATTTACAATTTTAAAAAAATGTAAACAATGACATTAATCGTCTGAATGTCACAACTCGTCAGGCCTACTTGAGCATTCTCAGCTGCAGACGTCAACAGGTCAACCATTTTATGGAAACAATCGAATAGAAGGAGCAACTGGAAATGGACTTTGAAGAGACAGCGACACAGATCTAACTGCTGAACGTTTAAAAGAATGAAATAAACATACAAATTGCTAAGCTAGTAACAAGTAATGTTGTCAGAGCGATAGTCTTGACAAATTTAAAATAAGAGTGAATCTGAAACGACAGACTGATTGATTAAATTGATTTAAAAAACATCTTGCCAAATCTTCAGACGTCAATTCCGTGAGAGATTCGTTCATGACTTGCATCTTCAGGGATGACGTGATGCCGTCCAAACACTTCAAGAATAAATGGACAAAGAATTTGATCATGATCAGTTTAATTAGCCATTGGAAAAATAAAAATTTAAATCAATATAAAGCGTCGTAAATCGGTCTAATTGAATTACCTCCAAGGTGTGTTCTCTCTTTTCAGAGAAAGTGTCCAAGTGCTCCTGAAGTTCGAGAACGCAGAATCTGAGCCTATCGAATAGATTGCAAGCCACGACCGTCTCCAGGTCGACGTAAACCAACGGACATTCCACGTTGCCGAGCACGTCGACCATGTTGAGAAACTGGCCGACGACCGAGCGTGGCGCGTCCAGCACGGTCAGATAGTGGCAGCACTCTTGCGTCAGCGTCAAGAATCTCTGTCGAATCTCCTTGAAGGCTCGCGAGAACACCAGGTAGGTTTGCGGCAAAAGAGAACCGGACGAGTCCGAGAGCAGACCGTTCAGATGCTGGCGCAAAAGCGTCTCTCCCTCGGACGCCATGGCTGCCGCAGCTCTCGAAGCGTAACCACCGACTGCGTGACCGATGACTCCGCCACCGCCTTGACCACCACCACCGCCGCCGCCATTGTCGATGGCTCCTCCAGAGCCGCCACTACCGGCACCAGCTCCGCCATTACCACCGGCACCGCTGACGTTGGAAAAGTGAGACGAATTGTTGCTAGTCTGCAAATCACACGTGTCTGGATCACTGCAGATGCTGTGTCTATATGAGAAAACAGATTAAATTAATGTTGGAATCACTACGTGTAGTGCACGTCGTATGGCTTGTTAACCAAGACTGTCTTGAGTCCCGACGGTCTCGAGTCACCTTTCAAGCTGTCTAATGTCTATGGATTAAATGGATACCTATCAGCTACTTGGAAACGATGTTACTCACGATGATCCTGAGGTGGGACTGGAGTGATGTTGATCTCTATCCAGTATGGGCAAAGAGCTCGGATGAAACATGAGGCTTATGACGGACGGAGTGAGCTCTTCAGTGCGGACGTCGTCCATCGGTGACGTGCTTGTCATCTATTATCGAATGGAATTGTATTCCCATTATTTATTTGCATTGTTTAGATAAAACAAAAAAATAAATTATCGTACCTCATCGTCCGACGACTCCTCTTTGCGAACTACCAGATTTGGCGCGCTTCCTTTGAGGCTGTTGTCCTGTATGGACGTCGGTTCAACACCTTCCAGATTACTCAGCGAACGACGACGAACGCCCCAGTTAAAATTGTCCAGGCTCTCGCCCTAGAAGAGTAAATATTTATTTTAAAAATAGTTCGCATACAATCATATTGCGCAAAAGTCCCTCAAAACTCACCTCTTGACTCTCCAATTCGTACTCGAGAAAGTCGAAGTCCTTGAAGACGCCGAACTGTTGGTCAGTGGTCGTCGTTGAGTCGTCCACCTTACTGTCAAGCGACATGTCGTTGTTGACCACGGACACCTCTTCGGTGCTCGAACATTTGCTCGACTGTCGGTCCACCACATCACTCGATTGGCTGAAGATCACCTGAATTTAGGAAAATTATTCATATAAATTCACGTTAATAACTGTAGATTTAACAACTTTGCACTAAAACTTAACGTCATAATTCAAGACTAGTGAATTAGAGAGTAAAGAAATTCAACTTTAACAGCTTGTAAGAAAGTCGGAAAAGTGCAATCTCAAATAATTGGACTTACTAATATGATAATACCAATTAAAATTTTAAAATACTTAATTAAATTAAAATTTTAAGTTATTCTAACTAAAGTTTGAATTAATTTAATTCAAAGTATAAATATTTCAAATTACAAGTTAAAAAAAGTCTTAAGTACCGGAAATCAAAATTAAAGACAACCTCAATTTTTAGAAAAACATGAAACTATAAATACAAGTTTAGCTAAGATTGGTTAACGTTAATTACACTTTCAAACTTTATAATTAACATTGTAAGTTTGCAATTATGGAAGCAAAAAAATTTAAAAGTTCACCGGAAACAAAGAGACGTACAATGACTGATGTAGAAGTGCAAACAAATTAATGAGCAAACCAATTAATTACATTTTAAGTACGTGCAACTATCTAGAGGCGAGAAACTTGGTTAATCTAAGAACAAAAGAGAGAATTAATAGACATGTTAGACGTGCCCATGCAAAACATGCAGAGATGCTGCGCTCCAATTACCTTGTTCATAAGATTGTCCTTTGGATTTTTATGGAAAGGAGTTTAAGAAGAAGAAGCAGGCACACATTTTGTAATATCATGTAAACACACAAAAACACATATACGAGGTTAGAAACACATATTCCAATCCCAATACTGCCACAATCAGGACAGCGTATAATTACACAACTTAACTACCGGTACAGAAATTGGGAGTATCTAGATCGAGCAAGGACAAATAAAAATCTCTCAGGGGAGGGTGAAACAAGTTAATAAGAGGGCCATTCAGTGATAAATTGTGGACCATATCGGATTAATGGATGCTGCAAGCTTTTCGCGCACCAGAATTGCCCTTGACGACACAACTTTGGATAATTGAACAAATTAATGCAAACCCCAAGTCGTGAACTCACCGACGGGCTCTTTGGTAGTCCGACTCGTTGTCCGCAACTGGTCAACAAATTAACGAGACATTCTCGAGTTCTAGCCTGAAAACAAGTGAATAGGCCAATTAAAAACAAATATAATAAAAATGAACTAAGTTTAATTGAAAATTTTATGAAACAAATGTAAGCTTAAATAAAAGCAGGGCTTAGAATAACAGAAATTAAAAACAAAAAGAGCCTGAAAATAAACAATAAAAATAAAAATTACCTGTGAGGCCCATGGTCGCCTCCATCCTGAAACGGTTCCAGGTTCGACAGTGGTTAATGATTGCGTTATCGAAGAGGACCGCTGCGAAGAGGCGTCAAAGCCACCTAGACTGGCGATTCCGGTGAGTTTAGCAGCCAGTTTTCCATCGCTCGAAGACGAACTGAATTCTGTGACGATCAGTGACGACGACGCCGATGAAAGAGACGATGACTGTTGTTGCTGTTGTTGTTTCACTTGATAACGACGGCCGATTATCGGCGTCTGAGACAGGTCGAACGAGAACTCCATCGTGCGACCCGGAAGTTCTTTCTTGGTGAACACCTCGGCTTCGGCGAACGAAGTGTGCGATCCCAGACTAGTCGTGTCCGTGTAATTTGCCGGAAAACCGAAAGACGACGACGAATTGAATGAGGTCGATGAGGACGGAGGGACGACCAAAGTGGACGATCGAGTTACTGCAAGTTTCAGAATTTTCAAAGCTTCCTTCCAATGAGGACCCTGAAAATGCACATTTGATTTGTTTTTAAATGCTATTAAATTTGTAGGTAATTTAAAATAATCTAATTTAATTAATAAAAATACGGTACCTCAACATATTTGGCGATAACCCTGAGCAAGTCTGCGTTGATCGGCTGAGCGGCCGCCAAATTCATGTCCAAATAGTGAAGCATGCAGTGGATGATACTCAAAATAGACGCCTGAGCACCACCAGGACCCTTTTCCAAAATCTGTCCCCAAGCAAACAAACAAAAAAACGCATTCAACGCCTAATCTTATAAGAATTCAAATCAATTAAATTACAAATCAAAATCTAATGAGCATACCTCGACCAAGAAGGCCATCATGGCCAGACTGTGGTGCGAATAAGAGTCGAAAAGGTACTTGACGACACATTTCGTCCACTGAAAACTCTCCTTGCTGAAGGTGCGGCGACTGTAGAGCGTCATGACCGTTGCCAGATTCTCAAGGGTTTTAGATTTTCCCAGGCATACCTGAGCGATGTTTTCAGCGCTCTGCGTGCAAATCGAGTTGGGATCCTCGTAGTTTTGAAGCATGTACGGCAGGAGAGCGATCACGTTGAATGGAAATCCTGGGTACAAATTAATGAAATAAATCATCTTGGGAATAAAACACAGAAACTTGATTTATTATTTGTAAAGTTTATAAAAAAATATAAACTTCCTAAACAAAATATTTTAAATCACCGATGGACTGCGAAGGATCGACGACAGGAACGTCGAGCAGCAATGTGAATCGTGAAAGAATGGACAGAGTTGGTTCGTAAGTGGAAGGAGAAGTAAGTCCCTGAAAGAAAAAAAATAAAACAGTTAAAAATGGATTAAAATAGTTGGCAAAATTAAATTCGGAAGTGGAAGTTTTGTTCTCACTTTCAAGAGCAAAGCGTGAACACCAGGAAAATTGGTCCATCTCAGTTGCATGTGCAACTTGTCGACTTTTTCGCGACAGTCGGGTCGATCCAATGGTAGACGCTTCAGGACCTTTCAAATTATTTTGTCATAAATACTTTAATATCGCGATTAAGAACAGCATCCTTGGACAAACACAATATGTTAAGTTCAAACCTTCTCCAAAAGTCTCATGGCCAACAGAAACTCGTATTCGTAGTCGGACTCGAGAAGAGACACGCCGATCCAGAAAAGCTGCGACAAGACGGCCATCTTGTCGTCCAGCACCGACTGATCGGCCATCATCTTCAACGATTGTGCGCTTCTGGATCGCGACAGGTTGGTCGACTTTGAACGAGAATCCACATCCATGTTGCTTCGATTTCTCATCTCCAAAACTATCCAGTACAGAGCAGGAATTAAATTTTATTATAATTTAAAAAAGCATTGTCCGAGCGAGCGAAGGACTACATGTATGTACATGTGCTAGCAGACTAGAAATTTGAAAATCATCTAACCTTTGATTTCAGCAGTTGGCGAACCACCCGACGTGCTCGTGGTCGGTTTTCGCGTGCAAAAAGTCACCGAATAGCTGGTGGACCTGGTGTGACCCGGCTGCGCCGGTCCTTGGCCGTGGTACGATTGACTGGCGGGCAGAGAGGGCGCGCTTTTGCGATTGTCCTTGTTCAGATTGGGCGTCGACTTGAAGAGTTCTTTGACGAAGTCGATCGGGTGGAAATCAGAGTCCAGACTGTCCACGGCCGCCTCCAGCGTCAGCATGATTTCGGTCACGTAACCCTGCATGTCCTCGCCCTGTTCGGCGACTGTCTCAACGAGGCGCGACAATATCTCGGAAAGCATTCGAGGCGTCACCGGCACTCCCAGTGCCCTGAAGATCTGTAACGATCTTCCAGCGTAATGCTACAACATAGTAAGAGTCGTGTAAGACAATATCAATTGATGAACTGGCTAAAATAACGCCTGTGAATGTAAAACCAGCAACTGTAAAAATGAATACAAACCCTCGACGAGCAGGACAAGGCCAGCTGCAACGAGATCTGCGCCCAGCGTTCCTCGATGTGCGCCTGCGGCAGAGAGTCCTTGAACACAAAGAGCACGTAATGCAGGAAGGTGGCCAGATGGTCTGCGCTGCGGATGCTCCAGAGCCTCGCCGTTATGTCCTCGTAGTTCCACATGGGCAGTGACTTTCGCGAGGCGATGAAGTCGACCAGAGCCTTGACCACACTCTCGGTCTTGACGGTGACGTGAGACGTTATCGAAGCCGTTGTTACTCCTCCGACGTGTTGGTCAAGAGGAATGGGCGACGAAGCTCTGCTCAGCGAATCCGTCACGACGGTCACCACAGTGTCGCCACTGGTCGTGCGGCTTCGCTGACCACCGCTGCTTTCAGAGTCCGAGCAACTGGAAGTGCCCAGCTGACCAGCTGCAGTTGCAGGCATGACGGATGACGACGTCGACGTAGTGGACGTCTGCAACTTGGCAGGTTCTTCGGCGCGAAATAGCGCCTCCATATCGAACCAGGGATCGGTGAAATTGCCGACTATGATCGACAGATTGGGCGGTTGAAGGCCGAAGCTTTGCTGACGCGTCATGTTGTTCAGCAGGATTCGAGCTATGGTGAAATGATCGTCGTGCGCCGTCATGATGATCAGCAGGTGAAGCAACAGTTTCTTGCAGTGTTCGTAGACCAGAGGACGTGAGTTGTCCAGACCGAGAAAGACGATGTGCAACATGAGCGGCACGTGCACCGACCAGTCGACGTCGAGTCCGTCCACGACTACATCGGTGAGCAGCATGACGGCCAGATTGCACCTGATGGTTACGAGGAAATCAAGAGGGCAATATGTAAATGGAGCGTTCACAGTAAAAGCTAAAACATGAATTTCTTGAGCTATGATGCGCCAAAACGTATCTTTCACTTAGTTGGTTTTATTTTGCGATTTAACAGTAAAAGCTAAGCTATGGTTTCTTAAAGCATAATTTAGGTTTATTATTTTTAAATATTACTTATTTTTATTTGTATTATTTTTTATGAACGGTATAAACAAAAATGTAAGTGTACCTGTGGAAGCCGCTGATTGGCTGCGAACTGTTCGGAAGGAACTCAGTGAGCGGAGCGAAATATCCACCGTATTCAGGCATGGGCAAAGGATGAGGCAGAGGCGTGTCCGACTTCTCCTCGCCCTGACGTCTCAGAATGACGAAATTGTCTTCTACGACCATGTCGATGTTCTGAGCGCCGTCCGCCGAGCTCAGAGTGTTCGCCGGAGCCATCATGAATTTGCCGTCGGCTTTGCAGCTTCCGCTGCTCGACAGACTGCATGTGCTCCTCAACGACCCGTGTCCGCTGGACGTGGTCTTCCCGGCGCCGCCGTCCTTCTGCGTCGGATCTTCCGCGCTGTGACGTTTCGTGTGAATGGTGCCTTCCTCGACGGGCAATTCCGAACAACGCGAAGCGACGTCCGCGGGCATTCCACCGCTGGTCGTGTCCGAATGCGACGACGTCTTCCGCACGTTCGTCACTCTGAAGAAAGGCGGCGTTTCCGTCCGTTCGATGATGCAGTTCAGAGTCTCGACCGTCTGCAGCTCGTTCATGAGTTCGTCGACTAGTCTTTCGGGTCGTGAACGTCCCATGAAAAGCACGACTCGCTTGGCGGACGACAGCAGTTCGTTGGGCGCCATGCCGGACACGATGAACAGATAGCGCAGGATGACTCTGAGGTTGCCCGGCCAACAGGCGCACAACGCCGTCCAAAGTTCCTCAATTTCTTTCGGATGACCGTCCACGAATTTAGTGGTCACGTAGAACAGATTGTTGAGAACCATCTCGGTCGCTTCGGCTGAACCCCAGCCTTCTTTGCGCAGCGCCAATTTACCGCCTTCGTTCGGATAGTATTCTTGCATGATCGTCAAAAATTGTGACACTGGAGTGCTCGGCGGAATGTGCGGATCCACTAGCTCCATATTGTACAGCCACGGAAGCAGATACTGCAGAAGCAGTTGCTGAACCGGCGAGCGGGCCGTTTGAAAGCGATGAGTTATTTCTTTTGATGGAAAAAAAAAACGATTAAAACAGATTAGAAATAAATCAGAAATCGAATTTAATCAAAGATAAAGAATCTAATAAAATACCAGTATATTAAAAAAATAAAATTAATTTAAATGAATAAATGGATACCGTAATAAAAATAAATTAATAAATTCAAAACACCTGAAAACATTGGCATCGTTAATTCTGGATGCAGCTGAGCAAGTTCTTTGGACAGAAACATCTGGGAACGTGAGTAAGTTGTCGATAGCAGGACGTCTAACGTGTTGTCGTCGTTGTTGTGCGATCTGTCATCAGTTAAGGTATTTCCTAAATGAGAGAGAACCCATTCAATTACAAAAACGTGCAAAAAGTTACAATGCATGAATACATGAATACAAAAATACAATGTATATTAATACCGTCAAGGAGGTCGGCGACGACAGCTGGCACTGGACTGCCGAAGAAGCGCTTGTCGAGAATTTGCAGCAGCTGAAGAGCCATCTCGTGGATGTTGGCTCGTGGACAACCTGTATTCATGAGCGTCACGTTTATAATGGCCGTGTAGTGGTCGCATGGATATTCGCGAGCACTGAAAATGACCGCCAGCGTTGTGAAACAGGCGTCGGCCACGTTGTTCTCGCCAGTGTAGCAACAGTCGACGACCCACTCGAGCAGAGCTCCGATGTCCGGATTGAATTCGAGCAGGAGAACCAGAGTTTCCTGCGCCAAGTGGTAGACGCGCGGGTCTCGACAGCCGAGCAACATGTGTAGCCAAGCGTACATGTAACCCTCATCCGCCACGAGCCCCTGTTGGTCAAACATTGGACCGCAGCATACCACCGCTGACATCGCGTGCAACGACGACATCTCAGAATCGGTGCACATCTCTTCGTTCACCAATCTGTAAGTTATTCAAGCATCAATAAATAAATTAAACTAAATTAAAAAATAACCTTATTAAATTAGCTAATATAACATAGGCTCACCGTTTATCCGAACATGAAGATGACGACACTCCAAATTTGCCGCTCCATCCGGAAAACAGATTGAATAGATTTCGACGAAGATCACGCGTCAATAACGATGCCCTGTTTTCCACTGAAGAAAAAATAGATACAAAAAGAGCAGGGAATTATTGTTTCTAGATTGAGTCCAACATTATTAAAAGTTATGTTCATTACATGGAAAACTGTTGATGAGTTTGCGAATGAAGCCACAAAAGTGCCCTTTTATTTCCTGGAGTAAAGGAACATCCTTTTCCTGATCGCCATCCAGAAAGAGGCGGGCGCCATCGATGTATTCCACAAACGTCGGATGCAAAGAGACAACGTCCCGATCCAAAACACTTGGACTAAAATCAAATATTTAAAACAAAAATAATCAATGCAGAAATTAAACACTCTCTTGTCCAAATGCAGATGCCATTGCTCAAACCTGCTTCCAAATGTTCCTTGCTCAGCGATCAATTCAAAGACGCGAGCCAGTTGGGAGCGAAGAGCGTCGCGACGACGTCTTCGCCGCATGTTCTCCTGCTTGCGATCGATCGCTTCCTTGATGTAGACGACCAACTCTTCCATTAAATCCCTGCCATCGATCGAAGACTGTTTAGTCACCAATTTCAAATGATACTTGATGATATTATTTCGCACGCTTGATTCTTTACTTGATCGCTTCGTGGTTGATGCGTCCCAGCGCCAGAACGACCAGATCTCTGATGTCAACACTCTCACAGCGTATCAACGGAATGAGCAGCTTGTAGAAGCTGCTCGTTGAGACGGTCGTCGAACTGGGAGAACGACTTTCCGATCTGTCCGACGCCAAACTATCCGGAGATGAACTGCGTAAGAATGCAAAACTGAAATTTTCACTTAAGTTTTCCAACGAAAGAAACAAAGTGGGCGCTCGATATAAATGAAATATCATCAAATATGTCGTGGTACCTTAGGCTCAGATCGGGAGAAGTACAACGGACTACGAGGTTTGGACAATTAGGTGGCACCACTCGACAAGCAAACATGGAGTAATTTCGCCAGAGACCTAGGTACATGTCTCTTTCGTTCACAGGTTTCTTCGTCGCCACAGAACTTCTGAGCAGTGAGGCGCGGTTGTCATTGATTGGACTGTAGGCAATAACAACAATTTTTTTCATTTATTTGCTCAAGTTAATTAAGCTTAAAGAAACATTAGGTTCGGGTCAAAATCTCACTTTGGATCGACGACTGTAAAGAGAGCATTGAGGCGCGTGAAGACTATGGGCCACGAATGAGCGATGGCCGATGGACACTTGGAGAGGAGTTGGTCTTGTTCCAGAAATCCAGCCAAACAGAGAAACCAAGCGTCGATGCCACCGAGCGTGTGCATAGCAGCGAGAGACTTGGCGATACCCTCCACGCTGGACGCATCGGAGAAGCTCGACGATGTCCAAATGACCGAACTGCGATCAGACAACCATTGCAGATCGACGTTGGAAGCCGATAACAGAGCAGCCTAGAGAAACAATTATAGATATGAATATTCACTTCAAAGTTTTGAATCAAATCACTAGTTATTAGACCTTTCGACCTTTTCAGAAGCTGGCAAAATGGAAACGCAGCGCTCGACAGCAACAGGGCACGCTCTGTCCACGATATCAATCACGGCTTGTTCGTCGTCTTTGGTCGTTCCAGTTGTGATCGCCTTCAGGATAAGCTTGACTTCCTTGAGAATGTGTACGGCCAGTCGGCGTGGCGGCAAACGACAGTTGCACAGAACGACCAGAGCGAACCCTTCGACGAATCTGAGCACGTTGATCGAAGACAACGGGGCCTCGACCTTCTGCTGCTGATTTGCAGGCAGCGGTGGAGGTGGTAGCGACTGCGTCAGCTGCATCTCCGCCGTGGAGTCCTTGCGTGTTTGCGAATGTACCGTCAGAGCGTTCTTCCACGTGGACAACAACTGCAGAAGCATTCGAAGGCCGTTGTCGAACAGCTGCGGGAATGTGTCCGTCACTTCTTTGAGCAGAAGTTGAACAAAACCTTAATTATAAAATATTTAAACAAGTTATATTAGACGAGAAATCGAACACAAAGGAAAATAAATAAAAAGAAGATTATTGTATTAACCGTTTAAAACGTCGTCACGCCAATTGGGAAAATCGACGATGATATTCTGCAACGATTGAAATGCCAACCTGTGTGCGTAAAATTGAAAGAATTTCTCATTAGCTCAAATGATTTTAGTTCTTTAATAAATGCTCAATTTAATTTTAAGAATTAATTTCATTCGCTAATTCCTCATTTATACATTTAAGTACTGCTTTGAATTAATAATTAAAATTTATATTTTTAACGCAGACCCTTTAAGCTCTTCATCCAGGTGGACGGTCAGGCGAGCCAACATATCGACGAGATCGTGACGTGACGTACAATCGGGCATCAATCGTGGAATAGCCGCCACGCACGTTCGAAACAGATCGATTTTTGGTTTGCGTTCGCCTCTGTAAATGCATTTTAAAAAAAAGCATTAAATCACAGTTACGTTGAAGGCGGTTTGAAGAGAGTAATTTTAAATTTTAATCACGTGATCATTTCGTCCGGTTCCTTGTTGACGTTCTGCACGTTGGTCATCATCAGTGGACGACCGAACTGAACGTCCAACGCCTTCAAGATATCGTCGAAAGCCTTGCGAACGAACGGATAGTAGGACGAGATTCCGATGCTCTTAGCTGTGTCTTCACTGAGCATCTGCAAAATTTAACGAAGAACGTCAAATATCGATCATAACTTAGACGTTCTGGCAAAGCAGAAATATCTTACTTTGTTTAGAAAAGTCTTCTTGATGCGAAGAGTGGAACCAGACGGTAGAACCCCAATCGTTCTCGGCATCGGTGGGTCTCCCTCCTTCTGTTGCAAACTGTCAGCGACGACGAGGAACGCACGCAGACCGATACTCATACGCTGCGAGCAATTTAAACACATCAATAAGTTATTATTGAATAATAAATTCAAATAAATTATAGTCAACTCACCTCTGGAGTGAGGATCATTTTTATCGGTCTGCCAACTGACAGCAGATCGCAGACTATTTCTTTCATGGCGAAATCAAGGCGTTCCTTTTTGAAAAATGAACATATAAACGCATAAAAAATAAATTAACAAACAAACAAAGTGAAACCATTTCGTCAAAAAATTACATGTAGAAATAATTACCTGAGCGATGAACTGTATGATCTTGACAAAAATGTTGAGAGGAGTGTCTCTAGGAATGACTCCTTTTGAACCTTTTGGAAACAGCGAGTTTACGATGCTGTGAAGTCGACTCTGAGTCGCCGAGTTGCTCTCGCATTTAATACGGATCATATAAACCCTAAAAGTGATTAAATAAATTAAAGTATTCAATTTGTTTGAATTAATTTTTATTCTATTGAAAAGCCAAAATATTTTTTTTTAATATTTGCAATTGTAGTTTTATAATCTAGAATTAGGATTTTATATTTAATCCTTAAATAATCACGTGCGTTACCATAGCAGCCTGTAGAGAGACTCCAGTGCAACTCTGGACATTTTTGGATCACGATTTTTGAGGTGTGACAGGCACATGGCTAAAAAATAGTGCCAATTTTGGAGGAAAAATATCTTCTGACTGACACAAAGCAGGCAAGTCACCAAAGGAAACAATGCCTTTAAATAAATTAAAAGCAAAAATTACAATACATTTTACACATTTTCTATTAATAAAGAGCTACAAAGAATAAGAAATTTTAAAAAATGCATTCTTGAGTTCGTGACTAACCAAACAATGCTTTTTCTTTGTTGCCATGTCGAGAGTCTGTGGATACAACATCTCTACAAAGTTCTTCAGTACGGGAACGTTCACTTCGTTTTTAACAGCCTAAAGCGTTGAGAACAAAGTAAAGATTCATTCTTTGACGTCATTCGCAAATTGAAGACAAACAGAAGGTGAGTAAGCAAATAAGTAATTAGAAGTTAGAATGTCAATCAAGCTTACAGCAGCCACCGGCACCAATGTCTCGACGAAGAGACCAGCCAATGCGTGCTTAATATCCTTGTCTTTGACCTCCAAGAAATACTGCGCACATTCTTGCATGAACTGGAACGAAGCCTCGAATTCCTCAATGGGAACCATCTGAACACGTGATTTAAAAAAAACCTTATACCAGTACGTAATTTAAAATATTAGATTTTTGAACATATTTGTTAAGTACCATCATACCTTAATTCTAAAGAATTTCATTCCCATCAACAGGCTTATAATACTCTGCGTTGTCACAGGATTCAGTTCCTTGGCTCGTAATTCCTTAAGTTCACACGTGAATCTCTTCCGCACCGACTGGAATCTGGCAAAATTTGCATTTAAATTAAAGATTTTGAATTCAAATTTATTCTTTTTATTTGTTTTTAATTTATAAGATTTAAAATTTATAATTAAGACCAAAAGAAAAATTTTAAGAAGGAGAAAAATAATTACCTTGACTGTGCCAGGACGCCGATGACTTCAGCATACAGATCAGCTATGATATGATAATTCGGGCTGTTTGGTCCCGATTGAACCCTACAATCATCAAAATAGAAGCGAAACGAAATGTTCTAACTTTAAATCTCCCATTTTAAAAATCGATCTCAAGTCTATACATTGAAGGACAATTAGTAATTATATTATTACGGTACCCTTCGCGAAATTTGAAATGCTTGAAAGCCAAGTTCTCGACGAAACCAACGAGACCTTCATGTCCAGGATGAACAGAGAGCTGGATGAGTTTAAATTTTAATCAAAAAGAAATTAGATTGATTTGTAGAAACATAAATATAGAGTAGACCTATTTATTTTTATATGTTTAGCCTTACCTGCTTCAGAACTTCGACGAGTACTAGGCAGAATATGAACTCCACAGCAAGCTGGCATAAAGGAACAAATAAATACGATGAACTCACTTGTTAGGCGTAAGTTAAAATCTATAATCTTACATCTCTTCTTTCGTGTAAATAATCCTTTTCAGTCTTCTCTGGAATGTCGCTTAAAAATGAGATTTTAATTCAGTTTATTTTTAAGTTTATATATTTTGAAATGCACTTGCCAGTGTTGTTAATGAGTTACCTTTTGCCCTTGGCGTCCGTCTTGTGCCGCTGCTCGGCAAGGGTCGATTCGAGTCCTTGGCGATCGTACCAGGCGAACAGGGTGCGCAGCAAAGACGGCAGGCAGTGTTCGGCGACGGAACCGAACGCGCTCAGAAGCTGATCGAAGACGGGATCCTCGCCTCGTTGCAACGATTTTGACAGAGGTCGTTCGAGCGGTTCGCCCATGACGGCCTCCAGCTTCTTGTCGACGAGCACGGTGAATTCGGCGAACAGCGTCCGCATTACAAACTCCCCCGGCTTAACGTCCGGATCGATGTGGATGCCTACCGGAAAGAGCATTTTCTCTTTGCGCGCGCCCCACGGCAGAGTCGACGTGCTGGCGGCGACTAGGTTCGATGGCGAGGCTGCAGGGGCGATCGCCTGAGACCCACCTCGCACCGTCGAAGAAGAAGACTGAGGCGACGAAGACGCAGCCGGCGGGTGCGACGATGGCGCAGCCGGAAGCTGCGGAGATGGTGGAACGGGCGAGGTCGGAGCTGCAGCTGTGGCGCTGACGCAGACGGCCGCAGGTGGCACAGGAGATGACGGAAGACTATCCGAAATCGCAATGTCCGATCCTTTAGAAGAACAAACAAACAAACAATTAAAATACGGGGTGACAAAACAAACCTTCCTAATACAGGCATCGATTCGTTATCTAAGTAGCACAAGGACAGTCGATATCAGAAAGGCCCACGGATGGCTTTTTTGAAAGCAAAAAAACTGACAATTTGGAGTTGAAAGTGATGGTAATTGATTAGATAATTGTTTACATATCTTTTTACCTTATTTAAAAAAAGGGTATTTACTTGACGTAAAAATAACGTAATCCTACTCATTTATTAGTAGGCCTAACGTAAAATGGCATTTGTTTACGTCCAGATAATTCAAATTGCCAACCCAGATAAAGTCACCTGTCACGGTGGAAGTGTCGTCCAACGAGGAACTCCTGGAGATGCCATGTGACGTGTCGTTCAAGGACGCGACGTCGTCGTCGACGTTGTTTGAATTCGACAGCAGACCATTGTTGATTAAGCACCTGGCAGTCGAGCTGGTCGAGTGTTCAGAACGGTCTTCCGCGTCTTGATCGACTTCGGCCGACTTACAGCTGAGTGAACACGGGCCAGAGGCGACGGCTAAAGAGCTGACGTCTTCGTTTTCTGCAAGAACAAAAAATAAAACACGAACATCAGAAACAATATAAATTATATAGGCCTATTAATGCAAACTTTATAAGAGGCCTTCAATTGTATAATAGCCTAAACAATGGACGCAATTCGGAGAAGACGACGACCTGGGGTAACCATGGAAAGTCAGGTCGAGGACTGGACTGGAGAGCTTTGTTGAATGCTGAGTGATTTTACAGACTCAGCTGCTTATTGTACCCAGATTCATGACAAGATAGTTGCGCGGTCAAAGTGGACACAACAGCTGCGTGCGACCATGAGCTTAAGTTGAGATGCAGAAACTCCAGATTGTCAAACTGATCAAAGGAGGAAATTCTAAGTGCACTAACTGAACACACTTAAGGTAACTATGTGCCACGAGAAATAACAATGAATCACCGGCGACGACGTCCGTCCGTCAGTCCCGATATATCTTTTGCACTACAAACACACTACAGACCGCGAGTCTCTTAATAGTTAACCTACTGTATATGGAAACATTCATTTGTTTGCATATGCTGGCTATGCGCGTCATTATTGGCTGCTTGTTTTTTGCACTCAGGTTTTGCAAGTTGCAAAAAATCAATATTTTTTACAGTGCTTTTCTTTTGGAAATGACATTACACGTGTTGAAAAAATAAATACAGGTAAGTGTTAAACTAATTTATTAGCCTTAAAATTTAAGGTAAAAAGTTTTAAGCTTAGAGCAATTGGGCCCACTTTGGCCCAAACATGACTTGCCTCGGTTTAAAATTAATAAAAAATAAATGTTAAAGGGAATTAATATGAGTACCTATCAACTGTAGGCGTTAGTACTTTAGAAGACCTTTTTACGTCTGGCCATTAAGTATTTAGGCCTTGGCTTATAATTCGTCACGTTTTCACTAGATTAAGGGAAGGCCTACCGTCCTACCAGTAGCTTATTATGGTGAGTGCATGTGTGCGACGGTCGAATCAAACGCAATACATGTAATAAAACCATGAAAATAATGACGATGACACAAAAAACACCATTGAAAAGTCCTGCATGCTTGCACATAACGCGTTCGCACTGATCTAACATTTAAAAAAAAGCATTTTTAAAAAAGCATTTAAAAAAGACACTATCCCTCATGCAGTGAGAACAATAGTTTTTTCACATATATAATAAATTACAAAGGGGACAAAAACAATTCAGGCCATGAAATTGCAATACAAAAAGGTTTCGCCGACCCAGATATATATTCAAGCGAGATGTAGTCTAAATAGTGTTGTTCACATACTCTATAGTACATATAGTGCATAACTGCATATTGCTGCGTGGGTCGTCCATGCAATTATTCGCGCAATTTCCACTTTTCAAAGCGCGCGTTAATTTTTACGTCCTACTTGTACGCTTAATTACTCGACCGCGATATGCCTTGATTTGCATAGCGAACATGCATAATTTGCATAAATGCATATTGAGCATTTTGCGAGCTAACGCCACTCGAGCCTGCATGCCACCAAGTTATTCTTAATGCATATAAAAACGCCTACGCTGAATAAAAAGAAACATCAAAACCTATATTTAGATTAGGCCTGGAAAATATTGCAAGAAACAGCCCTCTGAATTTCGGCAGGGCGGAAGTCTTGAACAACAACAAGTGCAGAAATGCAATTGAATTTATATTTATATTTATACAAAGCAACAAAACCGCAAATAGGCCTACAGGATCGACTTAAACCACCAGAAGACCTACTGACCCAGTTATATATTAAACACTATAAGCAAATAAATTATGGCTAAATGAATAACTTCTAAGGCGTATAATTCTGCGCAATTCCGCGGAGTAGTTTACGAAGCCATATTTTAAATTGATAAAAAATAAACAAAAATACCAGAAATAATTTAGTTTCATTTTTTCGTAGTTAAGAAAAAAAATTGCTATAACGAAAAACATTTTCGTTTTTCAATATGCAGGCCATTTTAATACAACCAGCACGTCACCCTATACAAAATATGGACGCCATCTGCGTAGATTTCATGGCAATATGGCTTTTCTGACTCACCAGCGTTATATCATTTATAAAGCCTACATGTTCTACATGTATTTGGCACGCATGTATGCCATGCACGTACGACACACCAACCTGCTGAACTGCACTCTTTTCTCTTTGGACATCATTAAAATGTTTACATTAAGATGACTGGACGTTGTCTTAATTCGCTGAGGAACGAGAGTGATTAAAATGAAAATTGTTTTTTTAGACAAAACGTATTGTTATTAATTGGCAATTGCCCTTTACAATTGAAATTATTATTTCATCAATAATTTGCAATTTGTATTGTGAAATTCATGCAATATTTACGTTGTTTGCGCTGTTTTGCATTATTGCATACATGCAATTTAGATACGCCTGCTGAGTAATAACCGAATAATTGTTCGAGCGAACCAAGGACTACTAGGTCTATATGGCTAGCAAGACCCAAATTGCACTTTAATGACGTCATGTATAGCCGTGCACTAAAATAACATTCATTTCTTGAACGTGTTTTAGCATGCATGCACGTGACACACTCGCTCGG
>JAQIYI010000320.1:0-21333 GCA_034700265.1 Polyzonium germanicum
GAGTTGAGCACAGATCAATGGTATCTCCTGGAAATGTGTAATAGCATCAGCAAAGGTGAATGTAGCATCAATCTGGCAATGCAAAACCCTGGTTGCCTGAATCACTCACGTTGGCTAACGACAGCTAATGGAATGCCTTAACTCAGAGCCTCCCATAATAAGCAGCCCGAAGCTGCGATCCCTTTCACGTTGTTTCGTTGCGCATGATTAGCAGGCCTACTTGAAACTGCTCGTTGCGAATAGACTTGCTAGCAGACTCAAATGGCACGTTGAAAGCACGCGCAATCAACATTCAGTTCCTGCAAGCGAGATTTCGCGATAGGCTCTAAAGCCTAGCCGCTCTCTCCTTGCGCGTGCTTTTAGCACGCACGTGATGAGGGGAAACAAACAAGCAGGCTTAATGGCCTTGCGTAAACTACTTGGCGCAACGCACGCAACGCAACAGCGTGAACAGGGATAATGGAGCCGCGCAATTACTGATTGCCATTGTGCAATTGCTATCGCGGGATCCGACGCAATCATTTGGCACACGTGTATCTGGTTTAACCAGCGCCAAAACAAACGGTTGCGTCGAGTTAAACGATACAAATTTCACAGTCACTTACATAGGCCTAGTCCACCAGTGTATGACCTTCAATCGACGTTGACCGCCAGGGATTCAACAGAGTTTGAAGGTGATCCAAGTGGGGCCAGAGACCGAACGGTCGACTAAGACAAAAGTAAGAAGATGACTCACCATGAGCGATGACGCCTTGTTGTTGGTGCTGCAGGATCGCGACCCAGAAGACGAGGAACGGCCCCAGAGTGGCCAGCATGGCCATTGGGCCGAACAGAGAGCAGCCGTAAGGGCCACCGGCACCACCAGCGCCAAAGAGACACCACGAACGATGAAATTAGCGGCACCTAGAAACATGGAGGAGCAGGAAGCAAAGACGGGCAACAGCGGGTCACTTGGTGCTATTTAGGGCCTAAAGACGATCGTCGACGAGCGTCTCCGGCGACGACCGCAATGACAACAACAACAACAACGACAGAGATAATGAGAGCGCGCGCAAACAGTCATCTGGCAACCCTGGCATGATCGCAAAGACAACAACGACCGCTCATGGGATGCGACCATGACATCATCATCGTCATCATCAGTCAAATGCGGAATGAACTAAAGAGGGGGTAAGAGGGGGGGCCTATTTATGCGCCACCATCAGCGTCGCCGCCACCGCCATCGACGAGCCGCGCCAACACCGTTAACCGGCACAGATACAAAGGCAAGTCATCCTCATTGTTTGCACATGGAGAACAATAAGCTCGGCGATCGTTCAGAAATCGCTCGTTTCCAGAGCGCACTAGAAAAGAATCCTGGCACGCCCGCTCAAAAGGGTCGTTAAAAATGACAGAAAAAGGGAAGGAAAAAGGCCCAACTTTGACGAAGTTAGAAGGAAAAATAAACTAGGCCTAAATCCTCACACGCGATGAACTTAAAATTCATTTTGCTGCGGGCAACTAGATGCGTATGCGCGCCAACACGCAGCTTGTGCAGCAGGCGCCGTGCACGAATATCTCCGCGTATTCGGCGCGGCGTGCAGCTCAGTTCCGTCAACGGCAACAAAAGGTGAACTCTCGCGAGCCAAATCTATTGAGACGCGTTCGTCACTCGCGCGCAAAAGGTAGGCCGAGTGGGAGGAGCTTAGCGCACACCTAGAGCCCTCGCGGAACAGGCGGAGTCAAACAGCAAAGGCTTAACTTGTCGCACGCACGAGCGAACTGTCGGCAGGTGAGCTCGTGCTGCTGGATGCACGTGGCGGCTATAAGGGAAGGCGTCACGTGGTCTTGGCTCCGCCCACAGAACAACGATTCTTGCTCGCGGAGGAGGTGTGTCCTCGGCGGCGGCCACGCCCTCTCCGCATGAGAAAGCACGGCGAAAGATGATCCATCTGTGTCACGTGGGTGGGTGGGCGCTGGAGGGGAGGGCTAAACTCGCTTATGAAGACTTTGGTCTTTTGCCTTTTAATGAAATTGACTAAGCACACGCGCTCTCCTATGCGCTGCGCGAGGTGGCCACTTCGCCACCCACCCGTTGCAAACATATTGATTCCTGATTAAGGGGTGGGCAGCCCGTCTGCGTGAGGATGAGGAGGGAGGCCCAGTCCTATTCATCATCATTCATTATTAACGAAAACTTGTTCCATTCCTCCCTTCGAATGATGCACTGGCTGTACACCAGGTATGCGCAACCCGCGGCCCGCATTTCATTTTAAGCCGGCTCGCATTATCGCTCGGGCAATTCAAAATCAACGAAAAGTAAATAGCATGGTTGGCAGAAATAAGAAGAGGCATGAAGAGGCTAAAAATTGCGAAAAGAAAAAACTTAGTGCGAGCTTTCCGGAAAGGTCGCTTCGCTCGCTCGGCACAGACGATGCGGCCCGCGATCAAGAACGCTGCGCACGGCCGCTAGATCGCTTAGCGATCAGGCAGATAGGCCCGCACAGATCCCATTGAAAATTGTCTTCTTTCTACGAGTGCGCCTAGATACGATAGATAAACATGCGAGAACGAAAGAAAAACACAAAAGAAATTAATGTTTGAGGTAGAAAAATGGAAAAATAAAAGAAAGGGGGCTCCGCCCCCTCTATTTCAGCCTCGCACGACCCTCGCAGCAACCGACCCTAACGACGACGAACACTATTCAAATATGTTCAATTTCCAAATTGGAAAAAATACAATTCAATTTAAAAATATTGAAATGCCACGCTGCACGGCGGAGCAGCACGATGCCGCTCAAAATAAACTGAATTATTGTGTTCAACTGGGTTTGCGATTGAACGGCGAAACAGGCAGGCCCCTTGATTCGCCATCATCACGCGGGGAGATATTCGGCGGGCTGGGCCTAATGCGCGATGTAACGCCGCCGGTCCATTACCTCAAATTGATAATTAAGGCCATGGATGTTGCGCCATATTTCATTGAAATGCAAACAAAAGTCGCTCGGAAAAACGATAAACACAGACGGACGCAAGTAGGCATAAGAGCGCAACATGCGGCAAGTCAACAGACTGAAGCAGCCTGCAGGGCGGAAGGATGGAAACAGGCCTAATCGACTTCTCAGCTCGCAAAACGGCCAGGGATCAAGGAAGCCGTTTCCCGTAGCAGGCCGTCCATATTGTGTTCGCAGTAAGGGCCAATTGTAGGCTACATAGCCGTGTAGCAATAAAAATGCTTTTTAGCATTATTCGAATGCATCGTTAGTAGCCATCACTTCCGGGAAACGATGTGCGTGCCTAATGGAGATGCAGCGCCACGTGACACTCTGGCGTCTCACTTGGCACACACACGTCATGCGCCTCGATCGTAGACGCAATGGAATTCAAAATGGCGCCTCCCAGGCGAGAAGCTGATAGCGCGTTTGCCTGAGCGCAGAAAAGTAAAAGAACTAGATAAAATAAAAAATAGTACCGTCGTACAAACGGTAAGTTGTTTTTTCTTAAACCGGTGTCTCGTCCCCTTTAAGGGTTACTGTTTTTTCTGGGAAAATAAGGAAGCCCAACTGCGCCCCTTGCAGTGCGGCGATCACTGAAAGCCTCCGCATTGTGATTCTCCGCTTTTGAGTAACGATTAATCGGAAGTGAAAGCAAATATCTTTCTCTCCGACAGTTTCGAGTTTCTTTGCAGACGAAACGACGCCATTGGGGGGGTGGGCGGGCGAATTCTCCGCCCACAAACATTCTGCGATGGACTTGTGTCAGCAGAAGAAAGTCTCCTCGGCTTGCCCGCTTCAAATGACCGACACAATGGAAGTCGGCTAACCACGCAACCAGCGCCGCCATTTGTTCGGGCTGTTTTCTATTCATGCGATGAGCACGCAAGCAGAGACTAGGCCCAGATTTGAATCGGGCCGAAAGGGACGTGGAGCGTACGCCACCCCTTAGCCGTCAAGCTCCGATAATCGAATCCGTCCCACTCGATCTCACTCGCGCACAAAGCGTCCGTGACTTTGCACTCACAGAGAGCCCGAAAACGACACTCACTTACGGCGGCGCTAGAGCGCGATCGCAGCCGCCCTCACTATTCACGGCAGCTACTCCAGTCTAGAAGCTGCTCTTCAAGTGAGCGTAACGGGACACTTATTGCCATCTTGTTTCACTTTCTGCGCTTATTTGCCTGGCTTTATTGCGCACCGGCTTTAATTCGCGCTCATGTCGAGTGTCGACACTGGCGGCACCGACAGTGAAATTCAATTGAAAAAGCTGCGAAACCGAATCGGCACTCGGTCTGTTTGCTGGCACTATGACATTTAGCCGCAAACCAAAGTTAAACTGCTGCGAGTCCTTTGCGAGGACTGTTGGACAACACGTCCGCAGGTGCATAAGCTACTAGCCTAGTCAGGAGCCAAGTGGGCGTGGCCAAAGTCGGACCAATTGCCTCGCGGCCAATGACCAATTGGCCGCGCTCTCGTTCATTTAGTAATGCGGATCGAGCTAAATTATCGGCCTCGTTAAAAGTTAAACGCGTTTAAATATTGCAAAAGTTGAAAGATCGAGTCCGGCTCTCTCATTGCACACGAAACTACGGCCTCGCTCATCGTGACTGCGTGCGGCGTTTATGCTTTGCAAAAGAAAGATGACGTCACGACTCGCGGAGTCGAGGCTGTAGGCGGCTTAGGCCTAATGCGCTCGCTCGTTTTCACGCTACAGCGGTTTCAATCCCGTATTGTAAGCGTCTTAAAACGTTCGGATGCAGCGATTTCTCGGGGATTAACGCGGTTCAAAGAAACACGCCCAAGAAGTTGCCCGAAGGGGGGCGACAACCACTTGCCTTTGTGCCTTTCTGGCGACATCGAGATCTGTCCGTCGGCCCCTTATCAGTCTGCTCGGCCTGGCGTATGGACATGGAGACAATGCGCAAGAAGCGCTTCTGGTGTTAAGCCCGTGCGTATCAATCGCGCTTCAAAGCTCTAACTCGAAGCTCCAAGTTGAGCGGCCGTTACGGCGATGCCCATCCTCTGGTCAGAGCCAGCGACACAATGCAGAGAAAAGCAGCTTGGCCTAAACCGTACAGGCGGAATAGGCTTGTGCTAGACCGAGTCGAAAAGCTCCCCAAAATTAAAGGAATAATAACAATCAGTTCCCTCTTTTAATTGGCCGAGGCCAACGTGTGTTTAATCTGATTCCTTCTGCTGGACGTACAAAAAATCCAGACAATTTAATTGCACGAAAAGCCATTATTTTTCAATTCCGGCCATTAATCCTCGATTAATCTTTACATTTTTTTAATTTGTTTCAGAAAACTTAGAAAAATAGAACGAGGCCTCAGCTGTCCGAGGGGAAATTCGTTTTGAAAAAAGCACATGCCGGCCAATGAAAAAAACAAAACGTTTCCATTTTTCGGAGCTTACTCACATTAGGAGGTTAAACACCCGGGGGTTTTACTAACTTCTACCCTTTCTTGCGGACTTAGTCAAACAATCGAATGTTGAACCGCTGAAAAATGGGACACTTGTCCAACGATGTTTGTTAGCACGTAAGATAATGAATGGAGACGGTTGTATTTGTTCCCCTATGTTTAACCTCGTTTCGAATTTGCGTTTTACTCGAACGTCCAACATGCGACTAATCAGTGTTCCATTCGCAAGGAGCGATCTCCGCTTTAACTCGTTTTTTATTTGTACTGCACGTGACTTGCTTGCACGTCTAATATTCGTTCCAATTTATAGTGACGCTTCCTGGCAAAACACCCACCGCCGCACTTATCATCGTTATTTGTAATCCCCAAGTGCTCGGTGCTGACGTAACGGGCTCAAATCCCTTTGTCAGCGTTCGTATAATAATAATAATAATAATAATTAGCAGTGTAAATCGCCAGTAAACACTAGGTAGCTACTGGACTAGTGTTAGCCAGACTTGTTATGCTTATTTTACGTGTATGCAAGCATTTCGTAGGTGCTTTCAGTGATTGCCTACCATAGTAGGGACAGCTTAGAGTTACACCCAATTCACTTGATACGCCTACTGGCGTGTTCACGGTAAAAGCTAAAACTAAACCTGGAGCAACAACATGCGGCACAAGATATCCAACTTTTTATCTCTGCTCTATGCGTATCTTAGCTTGCACTTACATTTTTAAATAAATTTAGATGAGCCTTTGCTGTCAAAATAAAATCAGCCAAACTGAGAAACGCTTTGCCTCAATATATATTCATGTTTTAACTTTTGCTGCGAACGCGCCATCTTGTATATGAACGGGCCGATGTGACGACACTATGTCGTCATCGACGCCACACCTTAATACCTGGCCAACCTAGCTGATGCGGATATTGTCTAGCCGAGGTCCATCGCTCAGTAGGCCTACAGCCTCCATCTGTGACATCTCTGTTAGGCCCGGCAGAGTCAATATTCCCGGCGGCACTGAGCTTAGGCCTAAGGCGTAAGAGCTCTGCCAGTTGTCTACGGGGGAGGTAAATTAACCAATCACGATGGAGAAAGAAGCAGCGAGAAAAACTCTCATCGTCTTTAAAATTAAACGGCGCATAAAATGCTACTTATTGAATGAATAAGCTAGTAGGCCTAAGCCTTGTGCAGTTTGCTTTCGTTTTTACTTTTATTCGGATGAAAAAGTGAGGAGGAAAAAGGCTGCCTCAATTATTCATCGAAAGCAGGCTTACGTTTGTGTCTTGTGTGCACGTTCGTACGTACGTAAGCACTTTCGCCTTCCGACCCGAGAACAGGCCCGCACTCGGTATGTCGAATGCATCGCTAGAATTATGCAAGTTGACGATTTCGCCTCTAGTGGACAAACATCGTACAAAAAGATCGATAACATAACTTATTTCCATTAGTCGTTAGTTTGGGTTTAACCTGCACGAATGCATTCGTGGTGATAAAATGGCCGCTAAAAGACGTCAAAACAAACACTCACGTGCGCTAAGTTGTGCTGCGCAGAAATGCAAACAAAAACTGCTTGGGATACCCAGCTGTTGTTTCATCATTTAGCCGCTAGACGGCAGTGTTCCTGCTACGTATCGTACGTACGCAATCGCCAACTGCTTTGATAATTGCAACAAGATGGGCGCCGGGCTGAGATGGCAGCTAAGCAGAGCGCTTCGCTCGACTTAGCGAGGTCGCCGTGCCCCTCAAGTGTGCGTCTGTGTTTACGCAAACATGCAGCGGATAGTTTACTAATATACCTGAGACTGGCGAGGATTACGCTCGCACCAGCAGCTAAGTAGAGTGGGTTTGTTGCTCTCCCCAGGAGGGAAAACGGTTGAAATTAAAATTTCAATCCTCGGCGGAGAAAAAGCTAGCAAGCGCAGTCGGCGCATCCCCAAGCACCGGCGCAGCGCCATTTCCAAATGAAATTCAACGATGGATTGCATACACAATGAGCGTCTTCCTGCGGAGCTTTACATCTCCGCCATCGCCCGCCCGCCCCCAGCCAATAGGCCTAACTAGGCCTAGGCCGGGCTGGGCCTACTGCGAGACACTGTTCAACAGGGTCTGGGCCGCCAGAATTAACTAAGAGAAGCACACTTAGAGCTGGAGGAACACCGGAGGCAGATTAAGACTCGGCTGAACAGACGCTCCAGGCAACAGCTATCACATCCCAAGATCGGCGTTTAGCCTACTTGGCACTTGTCCGTTATCTCCAGTTTATCTCGCATTGTCGTCTGCTACTAGACTAGAAGAAGAAAATAACTGCTTAGAAAGGAGGTATTTTCGAAATCTTAGTCTCGAGTCAAGTAAGTGCACTCGCAGTGGAGACATGTAAATTATGTAATGTCCAACAGCTCATTCGCAGTAGGAAATGTAACTGCAGGTACTTGACTGCTGCAATAATCAATTAGTTAGGCCTGGCAGGTTCAGGCAGTAAAGAAATCGTATCGAAAGCGTGGCTGAAGGGGGTCTCGAGGTGATTAGCAAACATGGCCTCTCCACCTGACAGGATTCAGAAGGGCCGTTGAGTCCAGAGCCATTCGCAGGCCTCGCGCCACATTCAATTAGCCGCAAGCATCGAAGGCAAACATCCAATCGCTCGCTCATCGATCAGCCTGTCTGTCCGTCCGTCCACATTGTTCGCGTCTGCGAGCCCCGCCCCCGCTCATACGAGGTGCAGCACTTAAAAGTGAATTGGAGTCGAGTCGAATTGTCATGCGATCGTAATCGCGATAATCACGATGATCATCGTCGTCCAATGGCGTTCAGTTCGCTCGATCACGACCATCATCCTCCATTCATCGTTTGACACACAGACACAGGCGCGCTTCCCCGCCCCAAACCAAACAAAGAACAAAAAGACAAAGAAACCCACCAGCAGAGGCCGCTCACTGTACTCACCTACAGCCGACTAGGCAACAACAACTAATTGCACGTGCTTCTATACGTCTGCTTGTCCGTGTGCCTCGCTCACGTGCCAACTGCACGTGACATCAAGTCAGAAGCGGTACATTAAAAGACGAAGTCCACGAAGTAAAATAGAGGGAGGCACGTCTTGTTTTGGAATAGTTTTCACATTTGAGGTCAACTATTTTCGCTGTGGCTGTGGCGTTTTGGGGCGAACACAGAATTAGCGGAAGTCGCGGGTTGGGACAGGATATGATGTCATAAAACGCCTCATCGGGTATAGTGCATTTAGCAGTTGAGGCGCACATAAACAACATGGTGGCTTCTAGTCTTGGCCACTGGAAGGTCAGGGGTTCGATTCCTTCCTGTATTCCTCGGGTGTTTGTCGGTCCCTTGGTTCTGCTAGGGTCATGCGGTCTGTAATTGGATCCTCAGTACCTGTTGAACCCGAAATCCCGAAATTCTATCATTATCAGCCAAAAACAAATCTAGCTAGACTATATAGTCTCTGCCTGGACCAGACCAGGCGGCTTTTTCTTTTGATCCTGGAGGAGCGCTCCATCGTCGTGCGTGTTCGCTTCGGCTTCAGTCAATCGCCCAATTGTTTGAAGGGCTTTCTCGAGATGTCGACACAAAGCCAGCCTCAGAAGAAAAACGCAATTAGGCTCGCGTCTTATCGACACATTAGGCCCGACGAAAGTGGGGATAAGCGGCCTAAGCCGAATATGGAGAGTTTAGGGCTAGGCCCGCAGACGTCGCAGGAAAAGTAGGTCCGAGCTATAATGACGTCAACGCAGCGCTCGTGTTGCACTCGCGAGCACCGGCAATTTCGCTCGCTAATTAGGCCTAGGACATAAGAGCCCGACAAGTCAAGCTAGGCCTAACTGGCACGGCCCACACACACACACACACATTGCAATGATCCTAATGCGCGAGTTTGCGCCAGGAAGTCTAGTCCTGAGGCCTCTAGACAGCCATCAAGTAGACCCAGGGCGGGCATGCGCAACCATCGGCCCGCGCCAAATGCAGCCACAGTTCATGTGGCCCGATAACGACAACGGTTGCGCACGCCTGGCCAGGCAAACAATCGTAGGCCTATCGCGCTGCGAACGAGCCTCCCATAGCATATCCGCCACGAAACCGGAAGTGGAGACGACTCACGAGTGTGTGTTCATCGATTAGCTGCGTTCGCATTGCGCCAATGGACAAAGAAAATCGATCAGCCGTCATACATGTACTTGATTTGTGCCAGACAGGCCTATTTATAATAAGAGAGGCGCGGATGTTGTTGGCCTAAAAAGTGGGAAAAATTACCTTACGAAATGCTCTTCAAAATGGCAACAATAAGTAAACACCTTAAATTGAGCAAAAAGATAAAACTAGCCTAATCTCCAAGTCATCATTTTAGCCCTAGTTAAAATCCATGGTTTAAGGGATCCTAATTAGAATGTTTAACTAAACTAAAGCTTAGGGCTTGCAAAAGAGATTAGATTATTTTAATTCATTTACATTCAATAAAAAGTGAAAATGTCTCCACCCAGGCCTATCTGGCAGAAACATAGACCTACTCAAAATACGATGAAAAATAAAAATGCTACTTTTTGGATCGGCATAAGCGTACCGTGTGGCAAGAATCGTGTTTATTTTAGCAACCATCGCGCCAGACATGTGAACAAAAACATTAAATGCCATCAAGATCCGCGCTCTAGCAATAAGCCCAACCTAGCACTAGAAATCGATCGAAACTTGGCCCCTTTGCCGTATTTGGCCTCCGCCAGTGCAAAGTGGCCATCCAATGACGTCATGAATCGAGAAATCGTGGCTCGGAGCCAGCCTGCGGGCAGTTAATGCAGTTTGGAAGTAAGTTGCCAAGTGAATTAAGTGTACAAATCAGGTGCGTGTTCAACGCCGCCTTTTAGCTTTTTAGCGCTTCACGATTTACGTGTTTTTGTGTGTAAACGCACCATTGGAGTCCTTTTTATTCTTTCTACTCTGACGATAAAGGAGAGAAGGGCGTAATGGGGATATTTGGAGCACGAGCCCCTCGACACCAGTCTTGAAAATTTTCAAAATGGCACTTACGAGGACTAAATAGGCGGGCGAAATGATCGAGGTGGGCCAAATAGGCCCAGGCGCGTAGGCCGCCATTAGAATTAGCGCGCAAGCGGTCTTCTCGCTGCGTGATTTGTCCGTCGCACGAGTTGTGGTCGTACGACAGTAGCGTCCGACCTCCACGTGCGCATTAAAATCGTATACACGTAGGCCTACTACGTGTATACGATTATAACGCGCCATCTAGCATCGTGTGACCTTGTACGACAGCAAATTTAAGAAAAATCTCACATTCTGAAGACGCTGGCGAGGCTGATTCGCATCGTGAATTCTGAACAAAACCTTTGTTTGAGAGCTGGTCAAATCAGTTGTGACAAAGGTTTCGCTTACCGGTACGCAAATTGCAGAATGGGAATGAGCCCTTACGTCCAAGCTTAGCTTGCTTGCGCCCGCAACGGGGTTTGTTGTGGGCGAATTTCGCCAGACGATTTTTGAGCACTCATACAAAAGTAGGCCTACGCATGCGAATTCAATGAAAATTCGCAGCAAATAGTCGCCAGAGTGAAACCAGCTTTATTGACAGACGAAATAAATCTTGTCGGCAGATAGTCATAGGCTCGGGGGTCCATAGACGAAGAGATTGCGCTGACTGACACCACCCGGCCCACCCCCAGTCCATCGGCTGCGAATCGGAGTTAGCAGTCGACGCCCTCGCCGCTAAATAATTAAGGACGCCTAAATAGCCTAAATAAACCCATTGTGGGTGGCTTGGCAGGCAGGCGGGCGAGCCAGGCCCAGTGTCGACGGATGAAGGCCTACCATTTAAGGCGCTGTCATATCTGGCAAGAGCCGATCCGAAGAAGAAAGTCTTCCATTGCGCAGAAAGCGTCAGGATTGCGAGCAGAGATCGCATCGCGCGACGTCACGCAGCACGTGCGATAAGATGCGATCGCTGATTGGCAAGAAGGTGCCGACGCACTTCGCTTCGCTTCGCTTCGTCTCATTGGGCACGCTTGCTGGCCCGCCAAAAATCCATTTTCCCAATTCCCGAGCGCCCTGTTTTTATTCCCAACCAAGCCGCCCCGGTTGCTCTTCACACACAGTGAACGCGCCAACGAACGAGCCCAGCCCGGAAATTGATTCCGACCGGAAGTGAGGCCAGGAACAAGTTGAAAGCGATCGGATCGAACTGCGGCCGCCCGACTTCCGGCCACGCGGCCCACGCCGATCAATGGAAACGAATTTACGAGCGGTAAGCATTGCCATACGATACAACCGCAATCACACTTTTTAGTTTCTTCGTAGAAGCAAATTATCGCCGACTGGCCCAATTGTCGTTCAAAGCAAAAGCAAAAGATACAGCAGACAATTTATTGCGTCATCAAGAGGCCAAAGCGCAAATTTTATAAAATAAAAATTCAGAACCCCTGAATGGGGGGGGGGGGCGATCACTGAAAGCAGTTATTACAGGGTGCTACATTCAAGCCCGTTGGAAATCAGAAAGTGTGCCACCACCATACAGATTTATTTAACTGCATAAGTAACTCCGGCCGGAATCACAATGTCAGCTTTAGCGACTTGCGGTTATGAAGGGCGATTACAGTCAAAATTCGTAAGTGTGCGTCATGAGATTGAGGCTGGAATCACTACATGTAATGACTGTTAGGGCTACTTGGAAAATCGCAAGACAGGCTGAGAATACGTCATTTTTCCATTCGCAGAGATGGCGGAATGCAGACAGCTCTAATTGTGATTGCAGCCCGAGAGGTGCGTGCAGAATCTGCAGATGAGCCGGTTTCATGGTAATGCCCCCTCATAATGGTCACCAAAATCCTGTCTTGCGATTTTCTCAAGTCGAGACAGCTTCTTCATTCCAGCCTTAGCCATTCAATGCTGGCATCCTTCAAGATGAATTTAAGAATTGTATAAGGCTGGTGTCGAGAACATAAGAACGCTCTCCACCGTGACTCGAGCGTTGCTCGTCCATAGGGCAACATGGTAGGCCTACTGAGCTGAGTAACGTCGGCGGAAGGCTCTTGAACCGTTCAGCCCTGGAAACCTAGAAGCCAGTGTAAACAGAGCCCGAACAAGCGTAAGTCATTATGCAACATCCATCTACCTTTCGCATATTTTAGTGGATAGGGGACGGGAAGCGCAAAACATAAAAGTAAAACGAATGCGTCGCCCACATGTGACATGCGAGCCGCGCGGCACTCACTTGGATGGCGCGCAAAATGGTTGGTCGTGGAGCCTGGGAAGTCATTATTGATCGCACCTGAGAAAGATGCGCCCCGCCCGCCCCACCTCCTCCACCCCAACAAGCCACCCACGCTCCGAAGTCGATACTCCCACCGGCCCACACGGTCGCCAATGGCGACGGAAAACTCACGAAGCCACCTGGCGGAGAAAGCCGGCAGCATCGGTGATCATTGATCAACCCGACTGCGCGCGAGAAGATGGAGGAGCGGCCCCGCTTTCCGGTCCCACAAGAAGGCAAGACCGGTGGCGTCACCTATGCTCCATCCGGGTAACTATAAAATACCTGCATGCCTATGAAATAAATACTCTTGTCGAGGCTTCACGAATATTGGGGCGTCCATTTATTTTTTGTAATATCATTTTTATGTGCGGCAACATGAAAATACATGATTTTGTTTATCTTTATGGGGCTAAACAAAAGACATAAAGCAAGACAAATCTATCGCCATCGAAATGCACATTTGTATGAATCCAGTGTCGCCAATGTTTTCTAAGATAAGTATTACTTTTAGCGGTAATTGGCAATTGACAAACAATTTGGCACAATGGCCGTACATGGTACTGAAGAGGAGATGGCGCTTGCATTAGACGTGTCTTAGTCATCTGACCAACTACGCCTAAAGTAACCATATTCATAGGAAATTCATGCCAAGTAATCATGACTGGCAATCAGTGTCGAGACGTGGCGCCAGAGGACGGCGAATGAACGCACTGAGCAATCGATAGAAAGTCTCAAGTTTCGTCCGCTCGCCGTCGGATGGCGCTTCCGTCGCGCTCAGTTTAGCCCGGGCCAGTTGGAAGCGGCGGAGGAGCTATGGTGGGGCTCCACCCGCCCATCATCCTTTTGCAGAGTAATAACAATGACGAGCATTACGGCCGACGTCATATCGAAGCGGCATCCGCCGCAAAGCTGCCCGGGTCTGTCTGCCCGTCCGCCCGTGTCAAGTGCAGCCGGCGAATAATTAGATTTCCAAAGCTCGCGCTGAAACGAGCGACGGAGATTTTTCTTCAATAAAAACTTGTTATCACTTCCATTATCGCCGACACATTTTAATGAAAAATTCTCTTTCATTTCCTTTCCTTTCGGTTGTGACATTAAAGTGCAAATCGTCGAGGGCATTTTCCGCTCCTCGACTCCCGGCCGCAGCACAAGCGTTTGTTTTATTTGATTTGACTTTGATTTGTCCCCCCACCCGCTCACCACTAGCCCGGTCAATTTACGTCGTTAATCTTTTTGGACATGAGCCCCTTTGAACACGGCAATCACTGATGCCACTGGCTGAGCAGACGAATTTAAGGGCCGCCTACAGGGTGGCGCATAAATGAAGAAAAAGCCAAGCTTTTCCAATTTATTATTTTTATTTAGGCCTACACATCTTTACATGTACCGATTGTAGCCATCTTTATTTATCGATGAATTCGATACAAATGTGGCACAAATCCATTTCTCAACCGATTTAAAAATTTCTTTTTCACACGTGAGCACATTTTTTGTGCCACTTCCGATTAACAATAGTTACGGGATATTAAAAAACAAGTTAGCCGTCATAAAGCGCACCGTGCCTTAGTCTGTTACAGATGGATGTGCGCAGAAGCGGATCAGCTCGCTGATTGCTAAATTGTTTCGATTCATTAAATCGAGGGCCGCTATAGACCAAGCTAAGCTCTCCAACGCAAGGACGAAACGAAGCGCATATTTAAATAAGCCAGTTAACTTTCAGCTTATTAGGCCTATCATGTTCCCGTTCGACAATCTTTCATGTATCCAAGTAAGCTGCGCATAGGCCTGCTGCTTAGCCAATAGAAGATGAAGCGAAAGCACACAGCAGGCCTAGCCAAGTTTAATCGAATCACAACGTCAATCTAATAGCCGTATTGGCTCTTTTACAATTTTTATCGGCATTTTTCTTTATTTTGAGCCATGTTCTTTTTTCTTTTTTTTTATTAATATTGTCTTATTTCGACGGAAACAACTACGGTACATAAGCCCTCAAGAGCATTGCTCGTGTGAGGGCATATTGTAAATTATATACAATAAGAATTCTCTTTATAAATGTTTGCTATTTTGAGGTCGGCCCTACCTACGAGCCTTTTTGTCCGCTACGTCTAACGCCAATTACCGTATCTTAGTCGTAGCCTAGAACTAGACTTGAATTCCCAAAAACCCGCAAAATAAATGACGGCCATATTGTTTTTACATTTGTCTGAAGGCGAAACTAAATGCCCATTTGTATGTGCTTTTAGACCATCCACATGCGAGAGCCTAATGAACACGCAGAGAGGCCACGATGTGCTCGCAGTTAGTGCCCATTCGCCTCCAAACAGCCAGCCCGGAATCAATCAATACCGCGCTCTGCCTAGGGAGCCGCCTACGTCACCGAAATAAAATCAATCGGGCCGACTGAGAGATGCTCGTGAAAGCCGCGCCGATTCCGGCGTTTGACGGCTTCAGGAAATGCGCTGCATCTGGCGATGCCCTGCAATATGGCGGTGCAGCTATCGCCTAATCAATGTCTTCACCCCAACTCATTGCATCCATTCCGTGCGCCAATTTCGCATTCGCCATGCGCGGAGCGCCGTAGCGGCGACGCCATCTTGTCATAAATTATGCAAAATGAAAGTGACGCCGCTCTCTTTCGCTCGCTCGCCGACGCCGATAACGCAACTGAAACTCATAACTCAATTTCACACTTTCGGATCTATGGAGGGGCATAAAATCCCCCCCCCCCCCGCCGCCATGTATAAATCATGACGTTATAAATCCATCTTCCATTTTGGTCTAAAGTAGAAAGCCCAAGAGCGTCCTTTAAGCACGGGGTGAGTGCCAGCGAAGGGGCCACTACAGTAGACCTACACATGTACAAGTAATCCCCCTTTGCCCTATTGCAATAGCTTAGAGACTTGGCATTTTCCCCGCTAGGAGCGCACGACCAGATTTCCCCTTACTTTCGGCCGCACAATCAAAAGATTTGCCTTTATGAATTGTGGCTAGCAGACGACGGCTTACAAGGTGCATATACACGCTTGCAAGAATGATAAACAAGCGCAATTAACAGGATAACGAAATACGAGTGACGTAACGCTGCCTTGAATTCGGTTTCCCCATTTCAACATTTCTATTGACCTTTATTTCGTATAACTTGATTGGGCGAGCGAGCGAAGCGAGGACTATCGCTTTGGACATTTATCTACAGCACCCACCCCCATTACAGTGTACTTGCGCTCTTCTACGGCATTAGGCTACATGAATACTGGATAGTTTTTTCAAAGTTTGTGAACAGACTCAAGAAAAAAGGAAACCAAATTGGATCCAGATAAAATGAAATCCGCTTTCCATAGAATTTTATTTTTTAAGGCGGCGCGGCAAACAGGTCTCAAGACGCAATTAGCTTAAGTGAACTAGGCCTAACTGAAAGCGTTCAGACCGAGTTGGCGTTGCTGTTGTTGTCGTTGTCGGATCAATCGGATCGGGACGCATTACATTAGTGTAAACACGAGCGAGACTCACCTTAGATCGCTTTGTTGCCCGTCCGTCGGTCGGTCGCTTCACTTTTCGCGTCGTCCTCAAGCCCTCGCTGATGAGATTGTGAGGCGGCGCTTCTGCGTCCCGACGTCCATGTCGGACTCGATGTGCGAGCGTTCTCACTCCCTGTGGCCGCCAAGCAATTCGATGATGGCTGTCAAGAGCAAAAAACAAGTTCGGTTATTAAAATGTGCCAAGTTGGCTTTGCAGAAGGGAGCAAAAATCCATACTTGGAAATACTTTGGCGCTACGGCTAGGCCTTGGCTGCGGCGCAGCTCGTTTGACACGGGCACCGCCGGCTTAAAATGTTCGCAGCGACGTCCAGAAAAGGTTAATCGATACGCGGTGCAATCGTCAAGCGCGCGTACTACACGTAGGCTAGTAGCATGCTAAGCGAGCTTCACCAAAGTCCTTTAGAGAAACGTAAACGTCGTGACGCCCTTTTCCCTAAGAATCGTATTAGGGGTTTGCTTAAGGGGCTTCTTCCCTTTCGCGCCATCTTTCTCGCTCCAAGTTCGCCGCATCCTTCGTACGGGCACACAGGCGACATGCAGCGCCCACTGTGGATGCAATCGGCGTGTCATTAGTCGGATCCATCCTAATTGGAAAACGCACACCCAGATGGCGGACTACCTGCTGCCTGTATTTACTCCGCGGCTGCACCGATATACGTGCGGCTAGGCCCAGGAGCGGCTCGTTTGTTTATTAATTTATTCACTAATTTATGCATCGGCTACACATGTACATGCAGTCGTCCTTGCACGCGATTCGCCGTCGTCTCAGTCCGGGCTTCCTAGCACGCTAATTCGCCAAGTGCTAGTAGCCATGCACGAAACGGCGAAACCGCCGAAAACGCGCGGCGATTATTAACGTCTGTTTTCTGTGCGGCGGTCGCCCTGTTAACAGTCCGCATTAGGCCTACGTGTATTTGGAAATACAATCCACCTACTAAGCACCCATCGACACTCGCGCAATACCCAACCGGGTTAAAAGGCCCCAATTTCATTGGCTATTCATGTTTCGCGATTAAGGACAAAATGTTTTTGCTTTTTGTGGTCAGAGGAACATTACAATAAGCTATTGTATTTTGCGCATGTTGCAAATATTGCAAACGCAACGGTCGGCAAATCATGGCTGGCAGTTTGAATTTCTATTCTTAAAGCTTATGCTAGGAACTTTGTTATAAACTTCATTGAGATATTTACCAATGAATTCGTGTAGAAATAATTACGGGCAAATGCACTTTATTAAAGACCCGAGTCAAAATTGGCCGCCGCCAGCGCCACTAACGGACACTTGGTGAGACTGCCCCTTTAAATGAAAAGAGCGGGAAGATGACGAACAGACAGAAATGGGCTTAAGCTTGTTAGACAACTGATGATAATCGATTCAAACTAGGGCTTTGGTAAACTTTGCCCCGCCCCATGATCAGGCGATCACGGAGGGCTCTGGGGTGAGATGGCAGAATAAATTTCTATTGGATTTCTTTGACAGAGAAGATGTCTCCTGATTGAAAAGTGGAAACCGCTTCGATCCCCGTCTGGAAATGGCGGCGAGGTGAACAAAGAAAAACAGAAACTCTAAATGGGGGAAAAACAAACGAGAATTCATGATAGAATGATGCTTAAAAAGGTCTTCTTCCGCCTCCCCTCCCCTCAAATCCATAGCAACTGGACCACGAGCGCAAAAGCCGTAATTTAATAACATCGGTGCCCCCCCCCCCCCCATCCATCCGCCATCTTTGATGCTCTTACCTATTCCCTGTTTGGGTCCACCTAAGAGACATCTTAAAAGCTTTCGCAGTGCACACAAGGCACAAGTACAAGGCCCGGCCAGCGCAATCTGACTGGTCGTCAAACGCCAAATGGGCTCCATCGTCCGAGCGAGCGAAGCGAACGAGGCCGCCATCAGACTCCAATTGCACGTGCTGTCTGCCTGAAAGTATGCGCGCGTCACATCATATCGCATTTAAACATTCGCTTAAGGTTCCATTTTTGATATTGCACATTATAAGTAGGCCAATTGAAATAAACGTTCCATTTTATACAGGGTGGCACTGCACGTGTCAGGCAGCACCTTTAAGCCTGCACGTTGCACTGCGTAGCGCGTGCTGCTCTGACTCGAAGTATGCCTATTGGTACCTCACGGTGACAATTGTTATTCTAAGGCCGATTGGAACAATAAAACCGGAAGTGGAGTTATTTTTCGTGGAAAATTTAAAATTTCACAATGGCGATTCGGCTTTTCATTTCATTATTAGGAAACCAATCGACGAGAAATTCGTTGGTCTTCATACATGGCTTCCCGACTTCTGAATGACCTCTAAAGAAAAATGGCGTCCCAGTAGCGACACCTATTGACCGCATATTCTGTATCATTTCACATTTGTTTTTTCGTACAAAAAAAGCAAGAAAACAAGGTGGCAGCAGGGTGGCTTCGGCCCATCGGATGGAAGTGGAGCCTAGTCGTTTGAAAGAGACATTTCCGGGCTTTGTATTATGGAAAGGAGGGGCTGCTACGACATTAGGCCCAGGCTCTAATAAGTAGCCGCGCTTAGGCCCGGAGCGCCTCCCATTGTTTTATCTGAGAACGCTCCTGCAGCCTGAATGCCGAACGGGGGACCCCTCCTAGTCGGTTTCCATGGGCACGACCATCCATCCGAGCGACTCTGGAATCGATTTTCTTCCTCCTCACATCCCGTCCGCCTCCTTACATGCCGCAAATAAATCCACCGCCGCACAAACAGGAACCGGGCCTATTGTGCTCCGAACTCATTGCAGTCGGGGCCAGGCCCAGAAGGTTAGGTCTACTGCGCAAAGGATCCTGGGAAGCACGGTGCATTCCCGCGTCGTCGTCGCCTCGTTCTTAAAAGGGGAGCGCTGTTAAGATTTGAGCTTTTTGCCAACTTGCCTTGGCCCCTTGGGCTCTGTCATTCCACAAATTCGCCACCACCTTTTTCACTAACTTCCAGTGCGATCAAATTCTTAAAGAATTTTTATTTTTTTTATCAGACTCCCCCTTTAAAGCCTTTTCGCAGTGCGACGTATTGCGTTTTGGAGTCGCACGACAGTTTCATTTCTATTTGAACTGTACGATTTAAATGCGCCACCTAGCGACATCAGATCAAGTCTTATATAAGATGTTCTCTGAGCTTCCGCTAGATGTCGCACGTATTAAACCGTATGGTGCGACGTGGCGCATTATCCGCAGTTCGGCATTTTTACCGGATTGGTTGATACGGTTCTGTCGCTGGTCGGACATACCAACATTTTGATTTCTTCGGACGCGCAGAATGGCCTCTTGCGTTGTAGGTCGCGGAGTCGGCCGAGGTGTGGGAAAATCGTACGCTCGTACAATGTGAATAGGTTGTTAGGCCTAACGAGATGCGCCACTCTAACCGAAGCTTCGAAACAACGTCTTTCTAAGAGGCTATTTGCTGCAAACAAGGGATTTATCCTCCCCGCCCCATAAATGCCCCCTTTCCAATGGCGGAAAGGAGGCGACAAGGCGGGAGGACCCATTCCGCGATCGAAGGGAATTCAGGAACGCCTGCCTTCCTGCCTTCCTGCGAGCCTGCTCGAGAACGGAATTTTAACCTGCGTTGAACAACACTTAACCCAGCCTGCCACCCCTTGAAGGCCCAGCCGGGCTCGGCTTCTGCCTCAGCCTCACACGGCTATAGATTTCACATAATCTCAAGTCATCATTTCCTTCTTTCACTTATGGAGGCCTAATGGCGCGTTCACACTCGAACTGGAAGCTAAAACTATAGCTCGAATTCATTTGCTTCTCGTCCGCATATAGGCCTACCTGCAAGAAGAATTTTATCGGACTCGACTATGCGAGAAAAAAGTGTCCTAAAAGGTAAGTCATCGGAGGGATGCGAACCCACGACCTTCCCATTGCCTCCTCATCGTGGGCTCGTATCAGGCCGGCGACTACCTTACGTTTTCCCCCCATAAACAAATGAGGTACGGTAAACAAAAGTAGTTTTCATATTAAAAATCTTCAATTGAATTCTCAACCAGCCTATAGTCCTAATAAACCTGGAAAGGACCGTAGGCCTAGCCTAGTAGGCCTACGCTTAATTTTTTTTTCGCTTTTTTTTTTTCATATTTTATAGGACTATGCGCTAAAGCAAAGAGGAAAAGTTGGCTATTTTCGCCGCATGATTCGGCTCCAGCTTTTGTTTTTAGCTTGTAGTGTGAACGCGCCTTAATCCTTTTTTTCTCCTTTTTTCTTCTGGATTTAGGCCTCGCTCCGACAATGTGAGGAGGCCTAACGAACCTCGCCACCGTAACTAATAAGTAATAAGCATCAGCCGCCACTACGCGCCATCGGATTATTTGCAGCCGACACCAAACAAGATTTTACGATGGGTCGTAATTAAGATAGGCGCAATGGGCCTAGGCCAACTCCTGGCTCCTCCCGCCCCAGCCTATTCTTACATTGCAATTACAAGCAGGTCCAGAACTGACTTATGAAGGGGGGTTTCGAAGGTTCACCCTTTATTATTTTTTATTCAAAACGCCGTCATTAAATTCAAATAGGCCTAATGATTTTTCAATGAAATAGCAGCTTTGTAAGGTTTGTCCGAGCGAGCGAGGACTTTTTTATATGAAGGCTTTTTTTAAAATGGATTTGATCTGGGGTCGAGCGCCCGGATTTAGGAGAAATATTACGCCGTCAATCCTCCATTTATTCAGGCTAGGCCTCTCCTATTGGGAAAATCAAATTCCAGGGCAGAATTATAGCGAGCCCAGGCTAGATTTCTAGAAGGGAAGCCTTTGAAAATGCAGGGCGATGGTGGAAAAATATTTTCACAGCCTGGCGTCTGCAACAGTTCAGGAATAGGCGATTCACGCGATCACAACATTGGATGCTCCGCAAGAATAATTGCCATTAAAGGGGCAGCGTCAGTTAGGCGTTTTTTCCTGGTTTCGGCTCCCACGCAACGGGAGATGAATTTAATGAAATTGAATAATAAATAAAATTATTGTTAGATAAATTAGGAAATCTTTGACATAATCATAGAAAATAGGCAACGATCCAACCCTCTCCACCCAGAAGACGTGGCTAAAGCCAGCCATACTAGGCGAGTCCACACTAAATTGTTGGTCCAATAGAAATAAAAGTGCATCGGATTCTATTATAGAATCCGATGCACTT